>JANHFL010149226.1:0-10744 GCA_032468155.1 Oxyrhabdium leporinum
TCTCTCTCTCTCTCTCTCTCTCTCTCTCTCTCTCTCTCTCTCTCTCCCTCCCTCCCTCCCTCTCTCCTCTCTATTTGTGGATGTAAAATAACTGGTGGTTGAATTCTATGGCTTGGTGGGCCCATGTGGATTACAATTTACCAACTTAACAATTCTTTTTTATATATATAAGAAAGGATTAGGGCTTGAAAAACTGAAGAAAAACAACAAGAATGATGGGGTCAAAAGATTGATAACCTTTGGATTACAATTTATATCTTTATCTTTTTCTTGGATTACAATTGATAACCTTAACCTTTACTTTTTGTGGATTATAAATATTAAAATACTTTAAAATGAGGAAAGCACCATCTTCAGCATCATCATCATCAACATCTAGTCCATCAGGTCAGAGGTCTTTGGATGCTATATTAAAGCAAGAGAAAATGAACACGATGCAGGCAGAATTAAAAGTTATGATCCAAGCCCTGCATGATGATTTGAAGGAAAGAATAGGGAAAGTAGAGGATAAAATAGAGAATTTTCAACAAATGATGGCGAACAGTGAACAACGCATGCAGAAAGTAGAAGAGAAGGCTGAACAAACAGAAAAAAAGAGTGGAAGAAGTTGATTACAGACTTACATTGGCAGATAAAAATAAAGAACAATAATATCATTAGAGATGGATAGGGCTGATTATTACTTGCGGTTTCAGAATATTGAGGAAGAAAAGGGAGAACATTTAGCAGAGATATCAGCAGAACTGCTGATGGATGCTTTAGAGGTGACCAAAGAAAAAATTCTTGCTGAGATTGATGAAACATTTAGAGTTCATACCAGATATGCAAGAAGAAACAGACTCCCTAGAGAGGTATATGTGAGATTCACTAAAAAAGCAATGAAAGCAGAGATGTTACAAAGAGCAAGAGATGATCCTTTAAAATACAAAGGAAAATAGTAGTCTTAAAACAGATTCCAAGAAGAGCTAGAGGAATAAGGAAGGAATATCAATTCCTGACAAAACAACTAATTAAAAATGGAGTGAATTTCAGATGGCTGATACCAGAGGGAATGTTAGTGACCTGGATGGAGCAAAGACATATATTGGATTCCATAGAAAAAGCAGAACAATGTTATGAGCACTACTTTGGACCACAAGAGGAAATAAGAATAAGAAAGGAAAGAGAGGACAGACATCAAGAGGAAGCTACAGGAGAAAGAAATATTCAACAAAAAGAAGATGAAAGAGATCTGGAGAAAATAGTAAAAAGAGAAGGAGCAAAGCCAAAAGAAATGAGAGAGATAAGAGCAACTAGAACAACAAAACTCATCTGTAAGTAAAACTATGGAAGAAGAAATGAAATTAATGTCAATTAACATAAATGGACTGAACTCTGCAATAAAAAGGACTTTTAGTAAATTAGAAAAATTAAAGTTAGATATAATCTGCTTGCAAGAAATTCATATTAAAAAACAACATAACAAAATACTGGAATATCCCAAAATTGGGAAGTTATATACTTCTCTACCACAACAAAAGAAGAGGGGAATAGCTCTTTATGTAAAAGAGACAATAAATGTTAAACATTTTTTTATGGATGAGGAAGGGAGGATTTTGATGGTGGAGATAACAATGAACTATAAACAGATACTCTTAGTAGCAATATACGCACCAAATAGTAATCAAGAGGACTTTTATAGTAAACTTCATAAGAAAATAATAGAACTGGAGTATGAAAACATATGTATAGTAGGAGATTTCAATGCAATTGTGGATGCAGAATTAGACTACAAAACTAGAAAAGTAAATAAAAAAGCCAGGAAAACATTTCCAAAGACTTTCTTCAAAGTAGCGGAAGAATTAGGTATCCAAGATGTATGGTGAGAGATACACCCCAGGGAAAATCAATATTCATTTTATTCAAATAGACATATGTCTTGGTCAAGAATAGATATGATATGGATGTCAGCAGAACTAAAATCCAACATACAAGATATAAACATAGAATCAAGCAATTGGGCAGATCACAATCCGATAAAAGTTATATGGAAAGAACAAAAAAGGAAATTAAGATGGACATTGAATCAATCAATATTAAAAGAAAAGGAATTTATTCAATTTATTGAAAGAGAATTGGACTTTTTTAAAAAAGAAAATAGAAAAGAAGAAACGTCATTACAAAATGTATGGGACACAGCTAAGGCATATATTATAGGATTAACTATAATATATACAGGAAAGAAAAAAGAAGAAGAGACAAAACCAAAAAATATTAGAAGAAGAATATAAGAGATTAGAGATAGAACTACAAAAAGATCCACAAAAAAAAAGAATATAAAAAACCAAATGGAATTAAAAAAGCATAAGCTGAATCTAATAGCTAAGGAAGAACTAGCACAAAAAAATTAAAAGTGCTAAACAAAATTTCTTTGAAAATGCAAATAAAACAGGAAGATGGTTGGCATTTAAATTGAAAAAGGAGAAAGAAAAGAAATTGATACATCAATTAATGGATGATGAAGAAACTCTTCACTATCAAAATGACAACAAAAAGAAAGTGATTCAAAATTATTATGAAAAAAAATATGATCATGAGACAATTTCAGAAGATAAAATAAAACAATATTTAGAAAAAGCAGAACTACCTAAAGTACCTGAAAAAGTGAAAGCAATGCTAGATGAATGTATAACAATGATGGAATTAACAGAAGCAATCAAGAGACAAAAGAATGGCAAAACACCAGGTCTGGATGAACTACCAGCAGAAGTATACAAAGACTTACAAAACATGGTAAGTATTCCAATGTCGGAAGTATTCAATGAACTATTGTTAGAAGCGAAAGTACCAAATTCATGGATAGAAGCATATATTACTCTCATACCAAAAGAAGACTCAGACTTACAGCAGATAAAAAACTTCAGACCGATATCTTTACTGAATATTGATTATAAAATATTTTCTTCAATAATTGCAGAAAGACTAAAGGATTCTTAAATCAATTTATACATCCAGATCAAAATGCTTTTCTACCTAAGAGACAAATTAAAGACAATATAAGAATGATTTTAAATACACTGGAGTATTACGAAGCGCATCCAGAGAAGCAAATGGCGTTGATCTTCCTAGCACAGAAGGCATTTGATAATGTGAACTGGCAATTTATGCTAACACAATTAAAGACATGAACTTTGGGGAGAGATTTATTAATATGATTAAGGCGATATATTATAAGCAAAATGCAAAGGTGGTAGTAAATGAAGATATGACTGAGAAGATTAGCATTAAGAAAGGTATAAGACAAGGATGTCCCTTGTCTCTCCTGTTATTTATATTGCCACTGGAAGTACTAAATAGAAGTATTAGATAATACAGAGATAAAAGGTACAGAAATAAAAAAGGAAAAGTATAAACTACAGGCATTTGCAGATTATTTAGTTTTTATTTTGGAAGATCCACAAGAAACAGGGCCTAAATTAATTTAAAAAAAATAGAAGAATATGGTAAAGTGGCAGGACTGAAAATAAATAAAGAGAAAACTAAGATTTTAGTGAAAAATCTTACAGATAAACAGAAAAAAAGAGTTAATGAAGAGAATAGATATTTAGATTACTAAGAAAGTAAATGCTTAGGGATTCAGCTGACAGCAAGATGTGTAATGATTAAGGAAGATAATTATTACAAACTGATGCAGCAAATTAAAATAGATCTGGAAAAATGGAAAAATCTGCAATTATCGTTGATAGAAAGAATAGCCACAATTAAAATGAATATATTGAAGAGATTATTGTACTTATTTCAAACAGTTCCGATAAAATTGAAAAAAAAATACTTTGAGGAACTTAATAAAATAATATTAAAATATATCTGACAAGGGAAAAAGGCAAGAATGAGCTTAAAAATGCTGCAGGATTCAAGAAACAGAGGAGGTTTTGAATTACCGAACTGGGAATTGTACTACCAGTACAATTGCGGTATTAACATGGATGAAAGAATGGATTGTATTGAGGCATACAAGGTTATTATTGACTTTGGAGGGACATGACTTGCAACTGGGTTGGCATGCTTTCTTGTGGTATGGGAAAAGTAAGATACAGTTACTTTCGAAGACATTACATAAGGAATGCACTATTGTTAGTATGGGAGAAAATTAGAGAGCAACATTATTTGAGGATACCGGTTTGGCTTTCAGCAATTGAAGCACTGACTCACCCAAATGTTATTAACATGGGAAATATCGTTAGATATAAAGATATTCTGAATGAAAAGGGGGAGCTCAAAACTAAACAAGAATTGAGTGATCAAGGGATCAAGATGGCATGGTACTCACAAGAGCAGATACATTCTAGATATGAGAAAGATGCTAAATTATATGGTTTCTATAAAGAATTCACAGAACTAGATAAGATATTAACAGGGATGGAAGAAAGATTGATAAAGAAACTGTATAGCTACTTATTGGGCATTAAGTTGGAAGATGAACAAGTGAAGGAGACAATGATAGCATGGGCAAAAAATTTTGGTTACACAATATGGTAGAAGCTGTGGGACAGGAACTATAAATTAACAATGCCAATGGCATATAAAAAAAATCTATCTAAGATGTTTTATAGATGGCACTTTGCAGCGGCGAGGTTGGCAAAGATGTTTAAAGATAAGTCAGCTAAATGTTGGAAGTGCCACCAGGCACCTGGGTCTTATTATCATATGTGGTAGACATGCGTAGAAGCAAAAAAATATTGGACAAAAATACATACATGGCTGGAAAAGATGATAAAGCAGCACACTGATTTACAACCAGAAATATTTCAGTTGGGGATTTTACCTGAAACTTATAGTAAAGGGAATGCATATTTAATTATCCATGTATTAACTGCAGCTAGAATTGTATTTGCCCAAAAATGGTAAGGTGAAGAGATCCCTACTGATGAGAATGTGATTAGGAAAATATTAAAATGTGCAGAAATGAATAGATTGACGCTTGCAATTAAGGAGAAAGAACAAACTGAATATTATATGACATGGGAATTATTTTATCGATGGTTAGAGAATTAAAATGAAGTTAGAAATAAAAGGAGATGAGTAAAATGAAGAAAATATGTTAAGATAGAGATGTAAACAATATGATGATTGTTATTATTATGACTATTAGGATTATTATGTTTAATATTATTATATTCTTATTAGAAGATATGTTAATAGGGAGAAATGAATAGGTTTATTATGTTCAATACTACTATTGTAAGATCAGAGAATTAATATCAATATAATGAATACTGTTGTAAAGTTAGATTGTTATTGCACAGAGATATCTGTACCCAGATGACATACAGTTTAATGGAAGATGGAATGTTCATATTAAAAAAATATTTTTTTAATAATAATAATAAAAAAGAACGCAGTACCCAGGGATGCCAGGTCTCGCGCTCTCACTGCCTTCTGTGCATATGCCCAGGGGGCGGTGCCGAGGTGGTGCCAGGGATCTAAGGCTGGCCACGGTCTGGCCTGGATGGATGCCACTAGGTTGCAGATCAGCACCCAGTAAGCCTGGGCCAGACTGAGGCCCCGCAGGCCAGTCCTTTGCTGTTTCTCAGGCGGCCCTGCAGGCCAGATCTAACCACCTCGCCCATGGGCCTTGAGTTCGACATCCCTGATATATACATGTTAAGAAGCCCAGTTTTTTGAATCAGTATTGAAGTTTGATAATAATAGCATTATTCAATCTTTCTATTGATCAATAAAGAGCCAGTGTGTGTATACATTCTTGAGCCAAAACTATAAAGCTAGGATATTTATTCCAATACTTATCTTTCCATCATAAAAAGAATATTGTGTCATGCTGTCTGCTTAGTAAATTCATTGTTCTTGATATAATATAAATTCCAAACATTGATCTATAATTCAGCACGACATTAACATCTTTAAAGCATATTACTCTTCCCCAAAACATCAATATAATAGATACTACACTAACATGGGATGAAGGTGAGACAAATGTGCATCATATGTATGCATGTTTAATATATAAATTTATACTTTCAGCATCATAGCCAATCCCTTTTAAACATTGTCTAGGTTGTCTAATAAGCATGAATAATCTAGTTGAATTAATTGCTTCTAATGTCATAAGAAATACACTTAATATTCTTAGGGCACTTAAACTAAGGAATTGTTAATATGGGGTATCCCTATCTTTTATTCCAAAGTTTTTTCAAATAACCAACATCCATCTCTAAAATATTCTTTGTCTATAAAAAAATACAGTAATTTAAAATTTTCCAGATTTCCAGTGTTGAAGGTAACTCAACAGTTTGCAATGTTTATGACTGTAAATCTCTGCAGTACAAGCTAATCCCAGGAGATGCTATTGATTGGACCCTGTTTCCATGGAAGGGAGAGGAAAGCTGGAAATGTTGGTTTCTAGTAGCAATGCCTGACCTTTGAAATAGCCTTCTAATTGACCTCATTTTGCCCCCACATTCATTTCATCAAGATGATACTTAACAATGAGGTTGTTTATGGGGCACTTGTAGATGTAGTGGATTCACTTTAGGCTGAACATATAGATGTACAAACGAGGAGGACTTATAGCTTGATTATACTGAATTTTAAAACCTTTTCCCCTTATTACAGATATTTTTACGTAGGCCTCGCTAAATTTTACTGTAGACTACGGGTGTCAAACTCATGGCTTCATGTTGCTGTCATGTGACGTTTTGCAATGTTTTTTCCCTTCACGGAGCTGGGGTGGGTGTGGTCTGCGCATCTGGCCTGCAGGCTGCCTGTTTGACACCCTTGCTGTAGATGTTGCCTATGTTGGATACTTTTACCTGTGTTATACTGTTAACTTCCAGGATTCTAGGGAAATTTGCTATTTTTAAGTTGATAAAATAAATAAATAAATAATGCATCTAAACCAGTCTGCAAAATCAATAGCTATTTTGATTCATTACACTGCTATACTATCATGTTAGATCATTTAAATTCCTTTTGCAATAACACAAATGATTGAAATAAAAACATTGATTGGCATTTTGCTGATCTAAAATATTAATAACTTGATTAGTCCATGTTTTGTATTGAAATTATCCAAAGTGCACGAATAAGCATCAAAATTATACTTCCATTCCGACATTTTTCAAATATGTATTCAGCTGTTAATGCTAAAAATACAGTAGGACTTGATTTTTAAAAGAATCCAAGCCCCTCTTGCTAAATTCTTATTATAATTATAGACTAGGTATGTCATAAGGTTAATGGGGATCATGTAATACGTTTTTGTAGCTGTATTGTATCCATGATTTTAACAATCATTTCCATAGAAAACAGTTGTCAAAATATATGCCAACTCTATGCTCATATCATAATTATAAACTATAGGGATTTGTCATAAGAACTTTCTTAATAATTTAGCAATTTGCTTGAAATACCTTAAAAGTATTAATACTTTTAAGTATGCGTAAACATCTTGAAATAATACTATTTTTTATAAAATTTACCTTTTCCTATAAATTCATTTGGAGTTTTAATTATCTATACCAGGGGTGTCAAACTCAATTTCATTGAGGGCCACATCAGGGTTGTGTTTGACCTCAAAGGGCAGGGTGGGCATGGCCAGCTCAACATCATTCGTGTTGGGGTGCCTGTGGTGACCTGAGCATCCTGCCAGTGAAAAGAGGCTCCTGGGCTCTGTTTTTGGCAGCGATGGTCTCCTGCAACCCTCTGCCACTGAAAAGAGCTCAGGAAGGCTGATATAAATCCAATTTCTATTTTTTTTTCCCTGAAGCTTATCTGAATACAAATGTGCACTAACAACAGGTGCCATTCTGTTCTATCTACGCCTGCATTCAATTTGGTTTTGGTACTGAGAAAGAACTTTTATTTATAGATGATTGATACATTAAGTAGAACATTAGTCATTGTTAATCAAAAGGAGTGTCAGGGCTGCCAGATATTTCTCCAAATTGGACCCTGAAACCTTCATAGTGGTTACAATTCCTGCTAACGTAGCAATTATATTTTGACACAAAATTTAAAACTTTCTACCTTCCTTTCCTTCTGAATCCATAATAATACATGGATTTCTCTATTCAGCCTTAAGTATCTTAAGTTCACTAAATTATGAGAACTCTCAGGGTAACATGGGTGAGTTAGTTTTTGCTTGATTTAGTCAAAAGACCAAGAGAGTAAATTGCATGCTGAACCATAACAAAATAAGAAAAAAATATGCTTTACATGTTCTAATTCAATCTAGTTAAAGAAGCTAGGCCAAAAATATCCTTTATTTACTACTCTGGAAAATTCCTGCTATATCAAGGAATACACAAATATGGCATATAACACAAAGAGTTGCAGATTGGCTATCTATGTCATTTAGGGGTGTTTATAGGGTATAATTTTTTAAAAAGGCAAGATGGCAACCACAATATGTGGTGCACATAAAAAAAGATTTGATCGCACAAATATGAGGAGGCTTTGACTTATTTTAACCATATCCTGCATATTCCCTTCGCATGTTACATGAATGAGAAACAATAAAAATATTTTATGGGTCATGTGTGGGAATCCTTAGTGGATTCACATCCTTTCATATTCATGCTCATTGCTATGTTTGCAATGATGTCGACTAGGTGAAATGTTTGTGTGAATCTATTGTTACTGGTTAATTTGATCAAGCCCAGACAGAATCATTTTACTGTTGCAAACACCATTAACTTTAAAATAATGTGGGGTTTAAAAGAGGAATTTTTGATGAAGGATAAATTCACATGCTTGTAACTGTGAGTCAAATAATATTATCATCTGATATATTATGATGAATATCGTTTGAGTCATAGCTTCAATTAAATGAATTAGATGGAAGCTTGCTTTTAACCATGTTTGGAAATTTATTGTACTGCACAATCTTTGCTAATAACACTGATTATTTATGTGGATTAAGACTTGAATGATGTGAACCCAACTGACTTGGTACCCTTTTTTAGGAAAGTTTCCATAATGAACAAACAAGCAATCATTTCTCTGTCTTAATTTTTGCTTTTCCTAAATGCTATGGAGGAAACCACATGGTCATCAAATGGAGATACACCATGTTCATCACAATGGATAGAATCAATATTTCTGAAAAGAGGTTTTTTGGGAGATTTTCTAAAAATGAGATTCTCTAACAAATATGTATCTGTTTTTGTTAAAAAAAAGAAAAAATGTACTCTATTCTAGATGGTGGAGCAAAGCATTAGAGATATATTTGAAAGGTCTCTAAATAAAATACATCCATTTATGGATCAGTTGTTCTCTGATGATAAACAAATCCTCTCAAAGTATGTCTGAGATACAAACATGTGGAGAATGTTACCAAACTGCCAAGCCAACTTCACAAGTAGCTGAAAATGAAAATGCAGAGGAGTGCATTGCAGTTTTGGAAAAGCCGGATATTAACTTTCATTTCTACCCTCACTACTTTGTTTCAAATGTAAACTTCTCAACACAATTGAAAGAAGAGCTTCGAGAAAATAAAAAAAATGGGACTTTTTCTTAAGGACATTAACAAGGTTGAGGATCTCATGATGAAAAGAAAGGACTACAAGTCTTTGATACTTCCAGAGAAGAAAAAGATTTTACTCCATAAAGATAAGCTGGAAGGACTGACTTAAACTTAAGGAGTTAACTGGAATGAGGATGTATTTTTCTCTGCTTGATTTGTATAACTGAAAGAAAGGTTTAACCCAAAATTTGTAAATATATTTTACACACACACACACACACACATAAATATAATATGCAACTCTTAAAATTGGGAAAAGCTACTGAAAATGTATTTGAGAGTACCTGCATTAAGAGAAAGTAAAAGAAAATGATGTATCAGTTTAAAGAAAAACTCTGTATGTTAAAAAGGATGTTTCTAAAAGAAAATAATTATCTTATAAAGGTAGTTTGGAGGGAGGAAGCTAAATGCAATATTGAAGTCTAAGGCTTGTATGTTAAAGTTAAAAAATGTTGCATTCAAAATGATCAGGAAGAACACGCAAGGAGTTTCAGTCGCGGGAAGGCACACCGAACAGATGTCCGAGCCCCCTTTTTATTTTGCACCACTTCCTTCTTACAGAGATGTCTACGTGCCGTGTCTCATGGCTTACAGATTAACATATGTAAAGGTGTGCTTCTGATACCTTTATGCTTAACTCCTGTTGCATTCAGTTGACTTCCTTTAGACTCATTTCTTTCAAGATGTCTACGTGCCGTTTCTCACGGCTTACAGATTACCTAGAGTGGATGCATGTGTTGACGTGACCCTCCTGATGTGGTTTGCCAGCTATCAGAAGACCCATAATCCCCATAAAAAGATAAGATGTATTAGAAAGTTTTGACTTAAAAGAAAAAAATGCCTTTTTGTTTTTTTTTAAAAATAGTACTTAAAGGAAAAAAGGAGGGTGAAAGGGAAAAAAAAGATCCCCCCTTTTTCCTTAGGCCAAAGAATTTGAAAGAATATAATAAACATTGTAAATAAAAATGGTTACAGTTTATAAAGATTACTAGGTGGAAATAGAAATACACATTATTTCCATATTAAGGAAGACAAAGCAGGAATGGTTAACTTGATTATTTCAGTTGGAAAAGTGAATTTATTATCATTAATTTCATTCACAGGAAAAGATAATAAAAAAACAGATCTGCAAACATCTAGAAACAAAGTAATAACTAGCAGTCAGCACAGGTTTGTTAAAAACAGATCATGCCAAACCAATCTTATTTCATTCTTCAACAT
>JANHFL010149582.1:0-10736 GCA_032468155.1 Oxyrhabdium leporinum
CTGCAAATTTGGTAAGTTCCCCTTCTATTCCCTCATCTAAGTCGTTTATGAAGATATTGAAGAGTACTGGGCCTAAGGTGGAACCTTGTGGCACCCCACTGCTTACTTCCCTCCATGTAGACTTAAAAGTTGTGCTTTTGATTTTTTAAAATTGCCTTTCTTGGCCTGTTAAACAAGGGAAAACTGAAGCTCACATAATTATTATATGCTTTTACTGGCAGTTCATTCCATCCCTTTTTTCCTTTATTATTTAACATAAATCAAACGTGTGTAATTCCTTCAATGTTAGAAGTCTTCTGTTGTGTTAATTGCTGTGTCCCGGACTCATTTTTTAAAAAACAGTACAATGATATATATTCTAGGATTTTTATAAAGATGCCACTATTCATGTATTAAATAATGTATTTCTGCTATCAAGCAAGCCACAGAAATATATTGCTATGCATGTTTAATGTGTTTTATAATTATATTGTATTATAGATACACGTAGACATCATTAGGAAAAAGAATGATTAAATGTTATTAAAGGTCAGAGCACTTTTTATTCCAGGATTCACAAACATTTTTTAAAATTAAAAGTAGATAAATTAATCTTGATATAAAACACCCACATAGGGTAATTAAGCAATGCATTGTTAAATTAAGACAAGCATGAAAACGCTGCTTCATGCCATATTGATTAATATTCTTAACATTGTATTACTAGGTTTGGTTCTGGGCTCACGCTCAATATTTTTTCCTAATGACTTGGAAGGAAAATCTTACTAAACTGCAGATGTTGCAAGATTAGATGGAATAATTAAGACCTGGGGGAGTAGGTGTCAATGTTGACTCCTGGTAACTGCCTGGACAAGTCCCTGCATTTTTCTTGCCCAGATTTCTGAAGTGGCTTGCCATTGCCTTCTTCCAAGGGCTTAATGGAAGTGACTGGCCCAACATTACTCAACTGGATTTGTTCCTACGGTGAGACTAGAACTAAGTCTCCCGATTTTTAGTCTGGTGCCTTAACCACTATATCAAATAAGCTCTCTAATTAAGACCTAGAAGACATAAAGAAAATTCAGAATGATTTTTAATAGCCTAGAAAATTAGAAAAGCAGTACAAACACAATTTCTTAATTTAGAAAAATGAAATCAAATGCACAACTTTAAGCTTGGAGAATTTAGTTTAGCAATATGAATCATTAGAGCAGAATATGAATCACAGCATGAAATTGCTGCAAAAAGAGTAAATATAAATATGTTAAAAGCTATGCTTTCTTTAAATCAAGCTATGCTTCCTTTGAATCATTGAATCTATGAGTTCAATACTTCACTGAGTCTTTTTTGGCAATGACACAGAAGTGCTCACCTACTGCTTTGTCCTGAAATTTCATTGTGGTCTCTCACCTAAATATTAATCAGACTCAACCCTTAGCTTTTTAAAGTCAATCAGAATCAATCAGCTGTGTAATTTTCAGGCTATTTAAAACAGCTTCCAAATAGAGAAAGCAATATTTTTATTCTACTCTGGTCAGGTTCTGTACCTTAAGTACTGTGTCCAATTCATCACATGCTTTTGCATATGAACTATAAGCGATTCAGTGTTAGAACTCTAACTCTTAAAAGTTAAACCTGATCAGGGGAAAAGAAAGTAAACCCTATAAAAATAATAAAATTTTGCATATAGTTAGGTTGAAAACAGTTTAGTTTAGTTTACTTTATTGTCATTGCACCTCATACAACAAAATTAAATTCGATCTTCAATGTACATTATGACTATGAAAATAAAACATACATCCTTCACAGTCTATACAATTGAATGTATAACTGATATACATTCCCTGATATTGCATTAATATTACCCCTGATATTGCATTAATATTACACTATACGGTAGAATTCAATATAGTTACTGCCCTAGGATAGAAGCTGTTTTTCAGCCTATTTGTTCTTGTTTTTATTATCCTGTACCATCTGCCAAATGGTAATAGTTCAAAAAAAAGGTGCCCAGGATGAGATGGATCTTTAAGAATGTTTTGAACTTTCTTAAAGCAACGGGAGTTATAAAGCTCTTCCAAAGAGGGAAGAGGGCAACCAATGATCCTCTGGGCAATGACGCTAACCTTCTGGAGTGCTGTCCTATCTGCCCCTGTGCAATTGGCAAACCATACACAGGTGCAGTAAGTTAAAATACTCTCTATGGTGCAGTGGTAGAAGTTCACCAGCAGTATTTCATTCGGTTGTTGTTTCCTGAGAAGTCTCAGGTAGTTGCCTTGTTGAAGGCATTTCCTTCCACATATGAAGGAGAGGGGATATCTTTTGGCAGTCAACGCTTTCAGTCAGCCCCTAGAGACAAGAGGGAGTCAAATCTAAGCAGAGAACAGAGAGGCAGCACAATAAGCTAAGTAGCATGGGGTGTCTCAGGCAGAAGCCCTGAGAGCTGGATTTCAGTGCGATTTTCAGCTCCCAAGCTCCTGTCCCCCACCGGCACCCCATGTTTACTACCTGGGATTCTGTCCATTTAATGACTCGTGCGATCAATTTACGACCATAACTAGGAGTGCCAGGATTGTGGTTGTGGAGCGAAGCAGTCAGTGACATCTCACTTAACATTTGTTTCACTCAGCAACCAAGATTCCAGACTCAGACCTGATAGAAATCGCCATCTTTCTCAATCTTGGCAGCATGAAGTCCATATGTGGCTTTCAACCATACATCTTAAAGTTGCCAAAGTTACTAAACAGTGCCGTGGAGCAATCATTGCCGGAGTGTTATTCATTTATATTGTCTTGTAGCTTTTAATTGTGTTGTTTGACATTATGAGCTTTCCAGAATCATTAAAATTGTGCATAAACCTAAATCTAAATCGATCAGTTAATCTGGACACAGCCCAGTCTTCTATATTTATGTTACTTTGCAATTAACTATCAACATTAATAATCAGTCCCTAGTTATTAAAAAGTAGCAATGTGATTTTTATTTATTTATTTTTTAACTGCTAAGAACCTCATCCATTTAAGTGAGACCATTTCATAGTCTCCAAAGGGTTCTTATAAAAAAAAATAGTATGGGGAACTGGCTATCAGTAGATTTAAATCGGTAATATATTTTGAAGCTTAAAATAAAAGAAGAAGAAGAATCTCTTACTAATCCTGTGTGCTTCTTACACGATTCATATGCTAATGGGGCCTCTCCATTTCTCCAGCTATCATCTCCGATCTCATCACTTAAGAGAAATTCATTTAATTTCTGCACACTAGAAAACAGGGAAAAAAAAACACCTAGTGATAACACGCAAAATTGTTAAGATACTTTTATGGTGTTGTGGGTGCTCCATCATTGAAGGTTTTTAAAAAGAGATTAGACAACTATTTGTCCGGAATGGTATAGTATCCTCTGCTTGAGCAGGGGGTGGACTAGAAGACCTCCAAGGTCCCTTCCAAATCTGTTATTCTGTTAGTCTGTACTGGTCATAATAAAAATACCAGTCTTTCTCACATTTCCACTTTTACTGAGAGAGGCTTTTTCAGTTAATTTTCCCCAATATGGGTTTGTAAATATAATACTGGCGGCCCGTGATATTATGCCAATATTATCTGATATATTGATAATCACAAGCTTCCCAACTGTTTAATCACCAGTGATCCAAGGTGTATAAAAATTTGAAAATGAATGAAAGCAAATATAATGATGTGAAATTGAATTTGGGTAGGTCACCGGGAGCAGAGATTTGTTCTTTCGAGCTTGAAAACCAATTATAGAAAACCAACCATTAAAAAAAAAAAAATCACGATAGTAACAAACACAGCATTTCAGGAATGCAAAAAAAAAAAAAGAATTTGCATTGCTCCTGTGGGTTCACAAATTATCTTGACCCTGGGCTTGTTGGAAAAAACGGGTATTTTACTTTGTCCTAAAGGGCAGCCATTTGAATAAAACTCTTTAGTAGTAAACTAGAAAAATAAGGCAACTTCACCAAATGAAATGGAAGAGTTTGGTAGGAAGGTCTATGGAGAGTCTCAATCATCCAGGCCGTAATGATCCCAAAGAAGCTATTCCAAAAGGCAATTGGACTTTCTTGGGTTTTTTTCCCTTGAAAATATTTTGCTTCTCATCCAAAAAGCTTTTTCTTCAGTTCTCTCTGAAGAACTTCTTCTCTGAAGAGCTGAAGAAGTTTCTTGGATGAGAAGCGAAATGTTTTGCAGGAAAAACCCCCCGAAGAAAAGCCCTGTTGCCTTTTGGAAAAACACCTTTGGGACAGTTTGGTGAGAACATATATAGATTTAATTACTCTTGGTACAGAGCACGTCTTTCTATAAACTAAGCTGATGGATGATAACCAGATTGATGTAGAAGGAAATGAAGCGTCAAGCATTATTTATCCTCCTGCAATTATTTTGGCTGTTAAGGGCAAAACACCCAAAATAGAGAAAATTAATCTTTGAAAAAGTTGTGTTTTGTCTTGGCAAACACCGAACCTCTTCATCTGAACTACCCACAATGCAATGGACCTGCTGGTTTTGGAATTACAGGATGTTAAATATAGCACACACACACACAGTGAGGAATCTTGATCCTTTATACAACATTAAGATTTATTTTTTGGTGTTTTTTTTTTCCTTTTGGACTATTTGGAAGGAAGAACAACAAAATACCATGTTTAGAATTAAAAAAGAAGCTTTTGCCTAAGTTTCTTGTGGTGGCATTTGCACATTCCCACCCAACTGATTTTGTGGGATTTGAAAAATAAAATAAAATAAAGCTGGGGTCTTCCATCTTTTTCTTATACTTTTTTTTTTCCAGAGTCCATATTTTTTTTCAGAATGTTCTCTGATGCAGAGTCATTCAGAGACATTTAGGTTGAAGAACAAAAGTGAAAATTAAACAAAAGAATGGAGCTGTGTGTAAGTTCAAACCGAGAAAATAAATTAGCCAGTCTCTGACAACTTATATACAAATCATTTAATATGACACATCAAAACTTTCATGCTATGTTTTGTTAACTGTTCCTTGGCCAAAGCTCAGGAATTTGTTCATAATTGTTGAATGATTTTGTCGCAAGATATCAGCTGCCATGGAGGAATCCATGCTTGAACTTAAGCAGAGCATTGTGGGGGGGAAATAGTCCCAAGAAGAATTAATCATCTAAAAAACCTCCAGGAATAAGGCACATTTGCTGAACAAATCAGGTTTATTGTACAAGCCACAAATTTGGTCAGACAAATACTGAATAGAGACATTTCTTCTGGTATGATTCCCAGTAAAATATCTTATGAATGTTTTGTAAATATTCAAGATATGGGCCATGATGTATGAACAGAAGTTATGGAAAAAATACTGCATAAAAGGTGTTAACAGAAGTGTAGTTTGGGATCAAATAAATGATGCTTATTTATTTATTCTGCTGGTCACAATACGTCCTTTCTTATATATAGGCAGTCCTGGGCTTATAATTGTTGAGTCCAAAATTTCCATATTGCTAAGCAAGACAGTTGGGAAATGGGTTTTGCGCCATTTTACAAACTTTCTTGCCATCGCTGTTAGGTGAAATACTGCAGTTGATAAGTCAGTAACTTGGTTGTTAAGTGAATCTGGCTTCTCCATTGACTTTGCCTATCAGAAGGTCACAAAAAGGAGATCACATCACCCCGGGACACTGCAACCGTCACAAATATGAACCAGTTGCTAAGCATTCCAAATTTTGCTTAGCAAACAGAAATGTTGGGCTCAACTGTGCTTGTAAGTCAAGAACTACTTGTCAAGTTCTGGTAATACTGCATTCATACATGCATTCACAATGATGAAGAGGGTCGTGGGAATCCACTCTTTGAGGAAACACCAGGAATGTTCCGTGATCTCTACAATTCCACTGATTTGGAATAAGGGCATAATGGCGAGGTTGTCCCATTGGGCAAACCCCAAGTTACAGGGGCTGCCACAAAGAAGAGGGGCGGTCAAGCTATTCTCCAAAGCATCTGAAAAGGCAGGACAAGAAGCAATGGGTGGAAACTAATCAAGGAGAGAAGCAACCTGGAACTAAGGAGAAATTTAATTAATTAATCAGTGGAACAGCTTATCTTCAGAAGTTGTGGGTGCTCCAACACTGGAAGTTTTTAAGAAGAGACTGGACAACCATTTGTCTGAAATAGTGTAAGGTTTCCTGCTTAAGCAGGGGGTTGGACTAGAAGACCTCCAAGGTCCCTTCCAACTCTGTTATTCTATTCTATTCTATTTCTATTTCTATTTTATTCTATTCCTTTTATTCTTATTTCTATTCTATTCTATTCTATTCTCTATTCTATTCCTATTTTATTCTCTATTCTCTTTCTCTTTCTCTTTCTCTCTCTCTCTTTCATTTCATTATTTTATTTTATTTTATTTTATTCTATTCTATTCTATTTCTTATTCTCTATTCTATTCTATTCTACTCTATTCTACTCTACTCTACTCTTCTCTACTCTACCTCTACTCTATCCTGTTCCTATTCTTCCAGAAACCTACCCTCCAACTTCCAGAATCCAGGTGTCCCCTGGCCACCCAGCAAGAGCTTCAGGGAAAGGCTAGCGTGGCCCACCAGAGTCAAGTTGTCCATTTGGACAGACCGCGCCCTGGTCTTTCCCAATTTGGCAGATGTGCCGCTTACAATTCCTCAGTCGTGGTGAATCTCGAGCAAAACCAGGTGAGAAGACTATTTTAAAGGAGCCTAGGAAAAAGAATGCAGGAGGAGCTTCTACCTGTATCAAACTGAGCAAATTCCACTTTGTTAAGATGGGTTTGGGAGCGATCAAAACACGCCCCGTGCTTTCTTGCTGCAATTAAGAAAGTCATCCCTTTGAAGATGATTAAGCTCTTTTGTCTGGATGACAAAACCAATGCCATCTGCAGGAATCTGCGCGCGGAGAAAAACCTCAAAAGCATCCTTTGCCTTCAAAGGGCAGGTATCCTTTTAGAAGAGGCGTTTCGGTTTCTAAAAATGACAGGATGCCACAGAAGAAGGCGTGCTCGTCTTAAGGCCCAATTTGTTGTTTTACATCCATCCCGTTTCAACGTGGCTTTTAAAACTTTCTTTTTTTCTCCGTTTGGGTTTTAACTTTTTAGCATCTGGTAATGGTTTCCTTTTTTTTTCCAGCACATAGATTAAAAGCAATTTAAAAAAGATGTAGATGCCTGTTACTAACCAAGGACTTGAAGGCTATCATCGTTGGTGGAAAACGGGGCCAGGAAATAAATTTACGTAAGAATACCTTTCGCTATCTAGCAGATGGCTTGAGCACGACGCCATTAAAAAAGAATAATCATCACAGATTGAAGTGTAAGAGAACAAAAATGTCCCGTTAAGCTACGATATTAAAATGAAGACCTTGTCCTGGGCAGCGTTTCAGAGCAGTCGAAGGAAACCCAAAGACCGGGGCCTGGAAAATAAGCCCTATGTGGAAAACCAAATCTATATGGTCTTAAGAAGAGGGCTATTGAAGCATATGTCAACTAGCCAGAAGGATGTGACACATAAGGAAATCGAGATGGGTTCTTGATTTACAGATTTGATGGAAAGGAGACGAGGCCCAACTGACCCTTAGGGAGAGCAGCAGATCCAGAAAAGCCCTGGGCCTCCCTTTCGTGGGAGGGGATCGAAGGAAGGCTAGGCAGCCACCTGTCAGGGAGTGTTTAATTTGGAATCCAGGACTGGCTAAACTCAAGTAATCCTCTTAAAAGTCTAGGACTGCATAGTGGGGGGGGGGGGGACGGGGGGACGACGACACACACCCTAATTAATCTGGGGAATTTACTCGATGCGGTGGTTAATTGATCCAGCCAAGAAACAATGCAACAGATATAGAAGAGATATTTAACAGAGCTGTACAGGTAGTCCTCGACTCACAACAGTGCATTTAGTGACCGTTCAAAGGTACGACGGCACCGGAAAAAAAGCAACATAGGACCGCTTTTCAGATTACGACCCTTGCAGCATCCTAGGGATCATGTGATCAAAATCCAGCTGGCAACTGGCATTGATGATGGTTACGGTGTCCTGGGGGGGTGGGGGGTGTCACGTGATCCCCTTTTGAGACTTCCTGACAAGCCAAGTCAAGGGGGAAGCCAGATTCACTTAACAACCCTTGTTACTAACTTAACGACCGTGGCAATTTCCTTAGCAAGTCTGGCAAGGAAGATTTCAAAACCAGGGGAGGAGGGGGGGGAGAATCACTTAAGAAATGTCCTGCTTAGCGACATAAATTTTGGGCTCAGCTGGGGTCGTTACGTCGAGGGCTACCTGCACAGCAAATCTAAAACAGCAAAACGTTTCGCAATGGCAGGGAAGCGTGACCATTTCCGCTTCTAGAACAAGAGAGATTCCCTGCCCCTTTCAGAGCCCATCAAAACCCCAGCATGACAGCTCCTATATCTCCCCAACGCTTTGGCTTTTCGGTGGCCCCGAAAGTTAAGCCAGGCTGAAACAGTCTCCCAAGTTCAGACCAAGGACAACCTCACACCTTCCTTCTCCAACCAAGGGCTCCGTAGAAATGTCGGTTGGGGAATTTTGAGCGCTGTGGCTGCCCCACGTCTGAAGGGCCCCCTCTAACTGGAAAACAGCCCCCTCTGCGGAGACAACCTTGGAAACTGAATTCGGTTCCGCTGCTTCTTTGTAATTTCAGAAGAGAAGAGAAGAGACGCGACACGGACATTTGGCTTCGGGGAAACGGGAAGGTTTCTCAAGGAACAAATCAGAGATCTAAAGGTTTCCTCCGCAAGCCTTCATCCTTGGCAGGGACCAAATCGCCAGGACGTCTCTGGCTGCTGTCCTGCATATGCCTCAGCTGAGGGTGGCGCTCCAAGATGAGCTCACAGAGGCCCTGGTGCCCATTCTCTGCTGCCTGGAGGAAGAGAGAAGAACCATCTCAGTGGAGCAAGGGGAGAACCCGTCCCTTGGCCAGCTGAGCCATGGAGGTGGTTTAGCCAGGAGGGGGGGGAAAGAGAAGGAAGGGAGGGGAGAATGGTCTTACAAGCAGCACTCAACTGCATATCGAGTCCTGGGTGATAGGAGTGGAGACCCAAAGCTCAGCCTACATCAAGAGTCTCCAAACCTGGAACTTTTAAGACTTGTAGCCGGCTTATAGAGGAAGCTGCCCTGTCCCATCTCAGACGATTAGTAAATCTATCTCCGGATGATTAAGCTTGAGTATTTTTTCCCCCAGCATAGCCTGGAGGCCAGGAACAAGAATCTGGGACCTTCATCTTGTGAAACACACCAGGATCTTCCAATCTTTCTTCCTTATCCATTGGAGCAGAGGACAATCTCCTATCCCAAGCCAAAATCATTGCCTCGTCCAATATTCTCTACTGCTGGGATAACAATAGCAATAGCACTTAAAAGACTTATACTACTTTAGAGCACTCTCTGAGTGGCGTACAATCTCACCATATTGCCCCCAACAATCTGGGTCCTCGTTTTACCCACCTCGGAAGGATGGAAGGCTGAGTCAACCTTGAGCCAGACAGGATCAAACTGCTGGCAATGGGCAGAATTAGCCTGCAATACTGCATTCTAATCACCATGCTACCATGGATGGATGGATGGATGGATGGATGGATGGATGGATGGATGGATGGATGGATGGATGGATGGGAAGGAAGGAAGGAAGGAAGGAAGGAAGGAAGGGCTATGGATGGAAACTAATCAAAGAGAGACGCAACTTGGAATTAAGGAGGAATTTCCTAACAGGACAATTAACCAGTGGAACTGCTTGCCACCAGAAGTTGTGGGTGCTCCATCACTGGAGGCTTTCTGAAAAGTATAGAAGCCGGGGTTGGATTAGAAGACCTCTAGGGTCCCTGTCATTCTGTTAAGGATGGCAACTAGGAGAGAAGCAACCTGGATTGAAGGAGAAACTTCCTGACAGTGAGGACAATTAACCCGTGGAACAGCTGGCCACCAGAAGTCGTGGGAGTTTCATCACTGAGGTTTTTAAGAAGAGACTGGACAGCCACTTGTCTGAAATGGCATAGGGTCTCCTGCTTGAGCACGGGGTTGGCCTAGAAGACCTCCCAGGTCCCCTTCCAGCTCTATTCTGATTCTAATCAATTCCCGTCGTTAAGCAAGAACTGTCTGTAACTTCCACACATCCTGCTTATCCTTCCCTTCGCTTTGCTTTTCCTACAGTGGCAGAGATCAAGCAAAACGCACTACTGAGGTACAATCAAATCCGGGTAAGAGTCCGTTGTCGTAAGTCAATTATATACGTGAAGGCATTTTCTGGAAACCTCGGGCCTCTTTGCTACATTCTTGGGGCAGTGAGTTCCAAAGGCTCAAGTTGTGCGCTGGGCTGGTATACACACACACACACACACACAAATGCAAGGTTCTTTCAAAATCTTCTGTTTTCCACCCAGAAGTCACTTTAAAAAAAATAAAATAATACTCTTTTCTTCCCCAGGGCCAAGGACCGGAAAGGTTGGTCTCTGGATCAGATGACTTCACTTTGTTTCTCTGGCTTCCTGCCGAAGATAAGAAGCCGTTGACAAGAATGACGGGCCATCAAGCGCTAATCAATCAGGTCCTCTTCTCCCCTGACACCCGCACCATCGCCAGCGCGTCTTTCGACAAGTCAATCAAGCTGTGGAACGGACAGACCGGGAAGTAGGTTGAATTTTTTTTTGGGAAGGGTTCTAGAACAGTTCTGGAGATCCTTCCTTCCTTCCTTCCTTCCTTCCTTCCTTCCTTCCTTCCTTCCTTCCTTCCTTCCTTCCTTCCTTCC
>JANHFL010149779.1:0-10731 GCA_032468155.1 Oxyrhabdium leporinum
TCAATTACTAGTGATGGGGCACCTTCTATGGTGGGGGCAACATCTGGTTTCATACAGTTCTTTGTTAAAGAAACAAATCATCAAGTCATTCAGTTCCATTGTATTCTACATCAAGCAGCTCTTTGTGCCAAGGAAAGCAGCAAAAGATTTGACGATATCCTCAAAGATGTCACAGAAATGGTGAATTACATCATGGCTCATGCTCTGAATTTTCGACAGTTTCAAGCACTTGTTGAGGAGGTTCAGGCACAGTATAACTGTTTTTTTATGTATAGTAATGTCCGATGGCTGAGCAGAGGACGAGTCCTGGAGAGATTTGTAGCCTGCTTGAATGAAATTAGGCTGTTTGTGAATGAAAAAGGGCAGGAATATCCACAGCTCACTGATATGGCCTGGCTTACCAACCTCATGTTTTTTACAGATTTTACACTACACTTCAGTGTACTGAGCAAACAACTACAAGGTGTAGGGAAAACAGCAGAAAGGATGTTTTGTGATATCAAAACATTTGAGAGAAAACTGCAGGTTTTTGAAAGAGACCTTGAAAGTGGGCAGCTGAAATATTTTCCAAATCTAAAAATGCATTTAGAAAATTCTACATTTGCAGACAATCCTACAAGCCAACAGGAAATCTACAAGGAATTCTCTAGCATTGTAGCAGCTGCAAAGGTGAATCTTAGTAACAGATTTTTACAGTTCCGTAAGATGGAGACAACCTTGTGTTTTCTTACTTCTCCAGATAAAGCCATCTTTGAAGAACTTGATCTTTCTTGCTTATATTGGTTAGATATAGGAAATCTGGAAATGGAGCTATTGGAATTTCAAGAAAGCTCTATCTGGAAAAACAAATTCTATGACCTGCGTGAAACACTTGAGAAGATAGAAGTAATGACAAAGGGTAGTAGAGTTAGTTCTGAAAATGAAATCCTTAAAGTGTGGAATTCTCTGCCAAGTAATTTTAAATCAATGAAAGCACTTGGGATTGCTTTCCTTACTTTGTTTGGATCATCTTATGCCTGTGAGCAGCTGTTTTCAACTTTGAATTATATCAAGTCTGACACCAGAAACAGACTAACAGATGACCTGAGTGCTGCATGTGTTGGTCTCAAACTTACAAAGTATGAGCCAAGGTTAGACAAATTATCAGCATGCAGTCACATTAATTGTTCACAAGCATGCCAAATGCAAACTTTTACCTTTCAATAAAAAGTTCTTTGTATCACTGAAAGCTCTTGTTTTTTTTTCTTTTAAGACAAAAGATGTTAATGTAAGAGTTCTTTTTTTCTAAACTGAAATCCCAGTATTCAGGTTAAATTGCCGTGCTGGCACTTTGCGATAAATAAGTGGGTTTTGGGTTACACTTTGGGCACTCGGTCTCTAAAAGGTTCGCCATCACTGCACTAGAGAATGTGTGTATATGTGTGTTCGTGTGATGATGCTGGTGTTGAGATTATTAGAATGTGGGTGAAGAGGAATAGACTCTGTGTCAAACCTAGCAACTCGGGGACTGGCTTTTAATACCCCCCCCCCAAGATATGGAGACCCACTTCTAGATGAAGTACCTTTTCCCCAAATCAAGTTAGTTCACAATCTGGATCCTCACAGCCAGAAAGACTTTTGTATCAATCTTATGTGCCAGATGTATTGATCTCAATTCAAGAGACTTGTTTATGGCCATTCATGCCTTAGTTATTTTCTGGATGGGCTTTTTTCCCCCCAACATATTCTATAGGGGGCTGACCTTGAAAGCATTTGGAAGTTGTAGCTGCTCCAGAAGGTGGCAGTGTGTGCAGTTGGAGACACCTGTCTGGTAAGGTGAACATGCTCTAGAACCCTTGTGAGAAACAATGTCATTTAGAGAACCTAGAAAATGTGTCTACTCTGTCCTGGTATCTGCCTTGTGACACAGCCTACTCAGGGTGGCTTTTCCTTTTGTTGGCTTTTTGTACGGCCTTTAAAACCTGACTCTTTCATTAGACATATTGCATTACTTGAGAAATTATTTTTATGTGCGATCTGTGTTGTTTTACTGTTTTATCTGTATTTTTTTGTTGCTCAAATGGGCAGCCGTATGCATTTATGGAATAAACAAATAGCCATACAATCTGTAACAATGCCAACGTGGGATTTCTTGTTATTACAAACCAACTGTCTTGATCAGCCACAGGGTGGACAATATCAACTGAATATAAATTATGTGAACATCTTTTTAAGGGTGGGTTGAGGGTGACCTGTATGATACGTGCTTTGCTAATCTCATGCTCCTGATACACCAGCCTTTTCTTTTTGCAAAATATTAGAGATTGAATTTGAAAGCATTTGTTAATTCAAAGCATAATTTTATGTACTAAATTTACAGACACATTTACACATATGCTCTCAGAGCAAATGGAGAACAAAATTAATAGTTTAAACTAGGGATAAGGGAGATGGGAGAACATTTCTGCCTTGAATACAGCTTGGTAGCATTCACCCTAATTCTCTCTTTTCTGATGATGGCTTGCTCGGATGCTGTGTGGTTCTCTGGGAAAAGGTTTGGTGGAGTGACCCTGTGAATAGAAGAGAGCACAAGAATAAAACTGGTGGTTTTTTTCAAAGTGAAAACCATCTTGTACATTGTAGGTAGACTTCTTAATGTACTTTTGCAGCTGGGATTTAGGGACATGCTACCTCCAGACTAGGCTGGACCAATTTAGGTTGATGGATACCTTCTGTTTCATAAAGGGAATTTAGAACAGGACAGTTGTGCTGATAGAAATAAGATACTGTCACAACAGCACAACTGTCCTGTTCTAAATTCCCTTAGCACTGTTTTTATTTTAGTAAAACAGTAGTCTTGCCCAGTGGGGTGTTAGATCCCTGCTTCTTTTGATTGCCTGGTTCTGTTACTTTTTTCCTCCCTATCTTGATTAAGGGACACAGAATAATTAAACTAAAAATTTCTCGCTTTCTTACTCTTACTGGATTTATTTTAACTGAAATACCTGGGGGGGAGGGGGGGAGAGAGAAATGGGACTATTTCTCTAGATGCTGCTGAACTACATCTCCCAGCATCCTATATCAGGAGCGAAGATGAGAGAAGCTTTTGGAATATGTAGTTCAGCAACATCTGAGGATCAGGCCTATTCTTTCTGAAATGTAAAATATAAGCATTTGTGACCACGGACGGCAGCAAATAAAAGCGAAAGAGTCTTGCCTTTATGTGTTGAATCCGGTTGTTTTTTGAAGTACTTCTGTCTTTCGTCTAACTGATGAGCCATCTGGACGTTCTGCCATCCTAGGAGAGATGAGAGCAGGAGGCAGCTCACCTTGCATGACCACTTTAGCCAACCCATTCCTGCCTTTAGCCATTTTCTCAACTCACCTTCCTTGATGCTCTTCAGGAAATCTTCCTGGGTTGGTAAGCTCTTAGGATTGTGTTCCACTCTCTCGGGGATGCGAAAGAAAGTACGAGTGGCAGGTAAACGAAACAATAATATTTGCACAATGGAGAATAAGTTGGATGTCAGCCAGTAGGTAAAGATAGCCTGCACGGGAGAAAGAGAGCATGGGAAGACATCAGGTGATCTGCTGGGTTCTAGGTTTGCTTCACTCCTTCATGCCCTGATGTTAATCTAGCCCGGTATAGAAATGTCTGAAGGAAACCAAGCTCACACCAAGAATCCAACAGTTCAACACTGACCAAGTATATTTACTACTGAGATTAGGTGACCTCTCCCTGCACCACTGAAACACAGAAATGACAAGGGATGCAGTCCTTCCTTATATGGACTAGACACTTAGATGACAAGAACAAGCTCTACATCTCTAACCTGATGAGCTAAGCGATGCTTTTGATGTCCTTTCTTAGTGCCTGAACATTGTGGGGGAGCAACAGGCTTTAGCCGACTTGAGTAGCTTTAGGTTTTAAGGGCTTCTGTATCTGGGGATTCGCCATCTTTGTGTTGGATGGTGCTGAGCTGCCCCAAGCAAGCCTAATGCACAGGTTGGGGGGTTCCTCTGGAGTCGTGACTTCTGCTTGAAGACTAGGTGGCAGCTGTGGCCAGCAGGGCCTCTGCACAACTTCCTGCTGTGTGCCAACTTTCTTGAATCAGGAGACACTATTCTCAGTCATTCCCTAGTAGTCCTAGTTACCTCCCGAATGGACTAATGTAATGCACCTTACACGGGGCTACCCTTGAAAAAGTATCCAGAAGTTTCAGTTGGTACAAAACCAGCGACAGGGGCAGTAATGCATGCTCTTAAGATCTGCACGTGCTACACCTCTGCCACACAAAGGTGTGCTTGTTGCCAATTTGCTGCTTCTGAGTACAATTCAAGACGTTTTCACCTTTGAAAATCCCACATGGCATGAAGCAGATATTTGAATGACTGCCTGTATTTGGTTATATCCACTCCTTTCGGGTCTGGCAGGAGAGACATGTTGTGGGATAGGGACAGTTTTCATTTGGGGACCGTTTTAATTTCATTTTGGCTAGGAAGAAAGCCCTTTCTGCTATAGATCCTACTCTGTGTAATATCATTTCTTAAAACACGTTTTTTTGTCAACCAGCTTAGGGAAGTCACAGTAGAATGGAGCCTGTTAGATGCTTGTATGACTTTTTTTTTAAATTTTGCTTTTATTGTTTTTGTAAATAAACACGAGGCTGCTCCCTCTTTCTCTTTTCCCCACAACAACCCCGCAAACTGGTTGGGCTCAGAAAGAATGACTGGCCCAAAGTCACCCAGATGGCTTTTATGCTTAAGGCAGGACTAGAACTCAGTCTCTTGGTTTCTAGCCAGCAGCCTTAACCACTAGACCCGTGATGGTGAACCTATGGGCATGCATGCCAGAGGTGGTACACAGAGCCTCTCTCGGCACATGAGCCATTGCCCCAGCTCGGCTCCGCCGCGCATGTGCCCCCTGTCAGCCATCTGGTCTACGGGTCTCTGCCGTGCATGAGTGGGGTGCGCAACGCACATGCGGGGGCGTACGCTTGCTTTGGGCACTCGGTGCTGAAAAAGGTTAGCCATTGCACTAGACCAAAGTACATACACAGTATATTTTTTCACCACATTTGTTTCTATCTTGTTATTTTAATTAAATCTGTTGTTTTAATGGTTTTTAATATACTCTTGATTATTACTACATATGCTGCCCAGAGTCACTATGTGAGATGGGCGGCTATACAAATGTGATGAAATAAAGGAACACATAATTTGTGGGACAAAAAGGTCACTCTGTGAGACACATGTGTGTGGAAAGCATGCAGGCTGCCAACTTTGAAGCTACGAGACCTAAGAAAAAAGTTATGTCTACTCCAGGCTATCTTTGCCCTGCACACAAATGAGACAGTGAGACAGACGGCCTATACATCTGATTAACAAATAAAAATCTACCGGCTTCCCCACAGAACATAGATGAAATGACCTCTTACTGTTGGAAAGGAAATTATGAAAGGAAGGAAGACCACTGGCATCACTCGGAAAACCTTTTTCATTAGGTCCAGGTTTGGGTTTGGAGGTGCTGCTTGCATCCCAGTCTGAAGAAGAAAAAGAAGAAAAAAAGATAGGTGTTATTCAGCGGCCACTGCTCAAGTTTTTGATTCTTCCTGCTTCACGTATCTGTCCCGTCCTCATTCCACACCACGAGGATGATTTTTGATATTTAAATTAGCGTGACAGGAAACAAACAGGCCGAAGATCCAGCTAGAGCCAGGCTTCAGACGAGAGTCATTCAATCGCTAGCTAAGATCTGGCTAGATTTTTATACAATCAACCCCAGAAGTGCTTCCTCATGCCTACCAAACTTTTCAAAATCATGATGGGCAGAGGAAAAGATCTGGGGGGGAACTCTAGGTAATCGCTAAGTGGAAGCACAATCTGTGGATAACCAGACTTCGCTTTCAAATTGCCCAAATCTTACCTCCATAACGATCCACATGGTGACAGATGCCATCACAGGTAGTATGTAGTAAGGATCCGGGGCTGTGAGATCCATGAACCACCATAGTCCCCCCGTCTGCATGCTGGTCACGGGGCACTCCGCCATTTTGCGTAGGGTGAAGAAGAAGGAGATGAAAATGGGCGCCTGAGACCGAGGAGGGAAGAAGAAATCAAGCCAGGAATCTGCACATGATAACCAATTTAAAGTGTGCCATAAAAGCTGACCTGGACAAAAGGTACGATTAATCCTCGCAGAGGGTTAATATTATGGGTTTTCTGATAGTGCTCCAGATCCTTGATGGCCTGCGTAACTGGGAGGAAAAGACAGGATGTCAGAATGCACACAGTGTGACTATGTGAAACAACCCAGGAGCAAATACAGTAAACAGAGAATGGAGAATAAGTTGGATGTCAGAATTTAAAGAGTGGTTTTATCTACAAAGAATACACACGTACTTTAGTCAGATCTCAGACAAACAGCAATCAGCAATTACAGCACGGAAGCACATATGGAAAGATACGCCCCAACAGGGCCTCTTCTTATTAGAGGCTCTTAAAGCGATACCAGCCCAAAAACCTTGCTGACTCATTCCTAGCCTTACATCATCATAGCAGTTGGTCAGCTCTTAAATCATTACCCTGACACAGGAAATGTGATGCTAAGATACAACTAGACCTGAATGCTTCCTGTCCTCCAGATAGCGGACTACAATTCCTATCTCCCTCAAACATAGCGTTGCATTTTAGACGCTGGTAGTATTTATGGAAGATTATCTTTCCATCCACTTCGACTTCCTTCAGCCTGACCTCACCTTAACGGCTGCTGCTGCTGCAGACTTGGTTTAATCCCAAAGCTTTTATTAGTCCCACTCAGGTTTGACCCCATTTTAAACTTACACTGTGGTTTGTTGCCAGTCTTCTTGGCTTCGGTGATCCTGGCAGTTAACGCAGTAATTTGGGGTACGTGGTTGTTTAATTCGATCGCGTCTCGCTGGCTCTTTACAATGAGCGGGAAAACCAGACAGCGTATAAATACCGTCCCTGGAAATTGGGCAGGAGAGAAGAATTGTGTTACTTTGCAGGACAACCACAAAGTTGCTGGTAGCCACAAAGAAGTTCAGGCCCTCGAGTTTTTGTTTTTTTTTTAAAGATGCAGAAAGTCTTAATTTCATAACTGGACAGGAGAGGCTATGCAGGCCATTTACCCAAAAAACCAAATTATTATTTTTTAAATAGTTTTTTTTTTAAAACTCAAGACTTCACTCTGCTGATTTGGGACACCAGTGAGAACAAAAGAAATATTTGCAGTATCCAGACAGCAATTCTGTCTACCAATTTTGGCTTGGCTTCCTCAACATGTCACCTTATAGCAGGAGTGATCTGAGACATTAACTGCAATTTTTAAAATCATTTAAACGAACTAAAATATTTCCTTTTGGTTACCGCAGGATGAAAAGCACTTTTTCCTCCCTCCCTATCTGGCCTTAAAACTGGATTTGTCAATGACTGAACAGGTCTTCACTTCCGAATCGCAACGCATAATTCTTTGTCCACTGATATACAGGTGATCCTCGACTTACAACAGTTCCTTTAGTGAAGTTACAACAGCACTGAAAAAAAGTGACTTATCACCTTTATTCACATTTATAACATTGAAAGGTCATGTGATCAAAATTCAGATGCTTGGCAACCGACTCGCATTTATGACAGCTGCAGTGCCCCTGGGTCACGGGATCCCCTTTTGTGACCTGGCAAGCAAAGTCTATGGGAAAGCCAGATTCGCTTAACAACCGTATTACATAAATTAACAACTGTAGTGACTCCCTCAAGAACCGTGGCAAGAAAAGTCGTGAAAATGGGCTAAACTCACTTAACTGTCTCACTTGGCAACAGAAATTTTGGGTTCCATGGCGATCGTCAGCTGAAGATGACAGTGTCTGTTCCCATCTGTTTAACTATCCCATAATTTTCTTTACCTGCCACAATGGCTCCCCACCAAGGCAGCCCCAAGTCCAAGTGGCAAGATTCCAAAAACTTCATGATGAAGCCCACCGGCGTGTAGCTTTCCAGGCCCAGTTCAGCCAAAGTTGGTTCTTGCAAAACTTGACCAAGCTCCTCTAAAGGGATGATTTCCTCCAGAGGTGGGGCGGATACACCTTGAGCAACCTGAAAGTCACAAATGAAGGTTGAGCAGGTCCCGCGTACAAAATGTTACTCTTCCCAAATCCCAAAGTCTGGAGGAAGTTTCCTTTTCAGCTGTACCTGGATGCCCGCAAGGGCTGCGGTGCTCTGACACCGGACTGTGAGTCTCCACGGAGCAAGAGGAAAACTCTTCAGCTGAGGAACAAAAGAGGTTTTGGGCTGCGACCACCTCAGGGGAACGGCTGTTCTATGAACCTGCAAAGGAAGTGGCAAAAAGCACCTTAATAAGCTGGGAATTGCAACGCCAATAAAGGTTCATCCGGAACACCCGAAGCACAATGGTAAACTTGCAAAAGAGCTACACACTCGGGATTTGTGGCTGTTTTCCAGGCCATTTATGGTTTTGCAACGTTCAGGGGATCCTCCTCTTCTCTGCAAACCCTACACCCTTCTAGCACTGATGATGTTCCCTAGTTGGGCCATGAGACGTCTGCAAGAAAGCAACCAAACTCAGAGAGTCCCAAGGATCCCACAGCCGTCGTCCACTTCTCTGCAAACTTCCCTCCCTTCTAGCACTGATGATGTTATCTAGTCTGGTCATGAAACGTCCTCCTCCTCGTCACATCCCTCCCTCCTTCCTTTCCAACACTGATGATGTTACCTAGTCATAGAGCTGGAGGGGACCTTGGAGGTTTAGAGTGAATGAATGAATGAGCTGGAAGGGACCTTGGAGGTCTTCTAGTCCAGCCCCCTCTGCTCAAGCAGGAGATCCTATACCGTTTGGAAAACGTCTGCAAGGAAACAACCCAGCTCAGGGAGCGCCAAGGACCACCTCGTTGCCAAGCAGGATGAACTTCCAGCAGGCCATGTTTTGCAGCGTTCAGGGGATCCCCTTGCAGGTAATTACCGAGGAAGCACAACGAACAGGAGGGAAACCGGCTGAGATGACCCCGCTCCAGCCCCGGTTTGGGCCTAAGTTCCAGTCCCGAGGGGAGCAGGAGGCTGTCATTTTTGGGACTCCCCCCTCCGACCCCCGAGCAGACCGTTAACCCAGTCCTGGGTCAACCGGGCGCTTCGCCAGCAAAGGACGAGCAGCGCAGGTCCCGGTGGACTACAACTCCCATCAACGCGATGGGCGCGTGACGTCACAGGGCCCCGGGGACTACCCACCTGTGCGTGGAGCCCCCCCGCCGCGATCCACGCTCGCCGCATAGCCCCGAAAGCCGCCATGGTCTCCTGGGTTGACCGCCGCGGAGGACCGGCGGCCCCGTCACGTGACCGGAACGCGGGACGGAAAGAGACGCGACGCTCTTTCCGAGGCCGCCGCGGCCATCTTGGCTACGGGCACGTGGTTTCGCGTCTCCCGGAAGAGGCGATCTGTGGGCCTTTTTCTTGCGCGTTCCTCCTTAAGGAGTCAAAAGTTGAGGAGCGGAAAAAACAAGAAAAAATAAAATAACGACTCAGAGAGTGAAACTCCGTCTGGGAAAAGGGTAGAGGTTAAGGAGACACTAGCCACCGTGGCCATGTTTGTCACGGGCACGTCGAGCCTTCGTTTCGGCGGAGCGAAGCCATGTTTTATTGCGGGCGAGGAAAAACGGAAGAGGAAGCGCGGCCATGTTTCTCGCGGGCAACAATGCCGCTATGCCCGGGCAATAAGCTATATACGTTTCAACTTCGGCGACTTCCGAGTCGTGGAAACTTCAACTCCCAGAATTCCTCAGCTTAAAGTCTTAAAGTCGCTAAGACGGGAAGATCTTACAGTAGTAGCTCGTTTGGTTTTATTCTACCAAGTGGCCACTGCGGGGAGCTGTTGTACGCATTCCTTCCTAGTTAATTCGTGCTATAAATTAGGAGTCGGTGAATTAATTTAGGAGTGTAACTCAATTCAACAGGCGGGATCAACAGCAGCGCCCCACCGTGGCCACTTGATAGAATGAAACCCAGAGAGCGGCACGCTTCTGGCTCGCATTTAAAGAGGGTTTTGTCCCCTAGTTTTGGACTCGACGCCCTTGGATTTGGATTTCTTTAATTTGGATTTCTGCTCGGCCAACAATTTGGTGGTTGCTCGGGCAGAGATCAAACAAGCAAGGAGGACAATTCACATAACTTTTTAACAATGGAGCAGAGAAGTCCGGGATCGTATACTGTATGTCGCTGGAGATTGTCAATCACATCAGACGGATCTCGACAGACTTGAAGGCCCTCTCTAACAAAATAAAATTCAACGTAGAGAAAAGTCAAGTCCTACACTTAGGCAAGAAAAACCCAAAAGACACGTGTATAGATTGGGTTAATAGCAGTCACTGCGAGGGGGATCTTGAAGTCTTAGTGGACAACCAGCTAAATAGGAGCCAGCAGTGTGCAGCGGCAGCCAAAAAAGCCAACACAATCATAAATTCCATTAACAGAGGGATACAATCGAGATCAAATGAGGTACTTGGCTAATCTCATGAAGAGAAGGACCAGGGGAGACAGGAGAGCAGCTTTCCAATATTTGAGGGGCTGCCCCAGAGAGGAGAAGGGGGTCAAGCTGTTTTCCAAGGCACCCGAAGACCAGACAAGGAATAATGGATGGAAACTGAACAAGGAGATATTCAACCTGGAAATAAGGAGGAATTTTCTGATGATGAGAACAATCAACCAGTGGAACAGCTTGCCTTCGGA
>JANHFL010149819.1:0-10730 GCA_032468155.1 Oxyrhabdium leporinum
GTGGAGGGACCCAAAGGGCCCGACTTGCCCCCGGCTTCTCCTCCCACCTGCCCTCCGCTCACCTCCCAGCAGCCGCTGCGAAACAGCACCGGAGGCTCCGCCGACACCACCATCCTCCAGTGGCTGAGCCACAAGAGGAACTTCCTGTCCTCCTCCTCCTCCACGTCCTCTCTAGCAATCTAATGCTCTATTGGTTCCAGCTCGGCCTCTCTTCCTCCGTTATGATGTCAATAATAGCGATGCCGCTGCTGTGTTCTATTCTCTGCCTTCTAGGCGCGAGTGTTGCTTCTTTGTAGATATCGCCATCTAGCGACGAAAGGGTGAAAGTCATCCTCGTCCTGTCACTATCCTAATAAAGCCTTTGAAAGAGGTTTTCATGGATTCCGTGGTTCCTTCTGTGCGATCAAATCGCCTTCGACTCCCACCGTGCACAGGAATAGCTTTCCTCCATGATAATCTATGCTAAACCTTTTCTTTCAGGTCTCCCAAGAGTGCACTCACTGTCCCTCTTTCTCCAACTAAACCAAAGAAAGGGGGGGGGGGATGACGTACAAAAGCCAACCTGAAAAGAACACCTCCCTTGGGGGCTGGTGAAGATTGTTCCAGCCAGTTTTTAGTCAGGTGGGTAGGGTGCAGGTTAACTCCTCGAAACCTGCCTTGGGAAATGACTGAAGCTGTAATAGTTAAGCTGTTAAATGGAAGGATCTAGCCCTAGTCTGTCCTTTGCTGTCCGGTAGGGATGCCCTCATCGTCACTGCAACTGAGCCAGGAGCTTCTTTTGCAGCAACTAAACCAAGGGAAATCATCCGTGGGAGGGAACACAATGTGCCATCAGGCAGGGACAAAGGGCACATCCCTTGTGGATCACTGAAGACTATTCCAGCCAGTTCTTTCTCTTGGGGGTCCAGGATAACACCTCAAAACTATATTTGCGACCGAGAGAAGCTTCAAGAGTAAAGCCTGACCCTACTTAGCTTCACAAGATTAGCCAGGTGCTGCCTCATAAAAGTTGATAAAGGTCTTGTTTGCATGTGCAGCCTTAAATGATTACCAGCTTCATCCCATTAACAGAATGTAGAAAGTTAGCACCCGGCCCTCTCCCAGAAGAGTGAAATATTTTAGGAAATATTAAAAGAGGCAGAATATTATATTTCACTGGATGATAAAAGAAGAAACATGTGTTAAAGACAGGAAACAGCTCCCTGCCCCCAGCAGATATCTGGTGCCCATTAGGACTGGGCCAGTCTATGTACTAAGCAAAAGACCTTCAGCTCGAGACTGATGGGATTATCCTTCAGGGCAAAGCCATTCAGCCACATTAGCAATTGCCCAAGGAGCCCCTTCATTGCATCACAGAAAGCTTCAACCAGACAACCTCAGCTATGACCCCTGCATAGCCCCATGGGAGTCTGACAGCAGCCAATAGAATACATGTTCTTGCACAGGAGCAAGAAGCTCAAGTTGAAAGCCCAAGAGAAGGTATAAATACCACTCACTCTTAACTCCTTGTGTTCAGCTGCACCAGGACCATGTGCTTGATGGTCCTGCTCCATTCAACCATCTTTCCAATCAGCCTCCATGTTTCCAGTGTTTTTCTCCCCACTTGGAACTGAACCAGATGGATATTTCTTCCAACAAGATGAATGAAATGAATGAACCTTGAAGTGCTCATCCACAATGCTTCCAAAAAAATCTGGATAGGAGATAATTATTTTTCCCTCTGCATTCTTGCAGCTGGAACTGCCAGGATTGCTCTCAGTAAGCAATGTGCTTTAACATCTACCTAAAACTGCTAGGGGAGGCCATCCATCCCGTGATATCCAATTATATATAGATATTATCCAATTTATTTTGTCATGCCACAACATATAACAGTGGTGGCGAACCTGTGGCACACAGCTCTCTCTCTGGGCACTTGAGCAGTTGCCCCAACTCAGCTCTGCCACGCATGTGCACGCCTCTGGCCGGCTAGCTAGTCTTCGGGCCTCTGTCGCGCACGTGTGGGGCGTATGCATGCATGGGGCGCATGCACAGGGGACACACGCATTGCATTTTGGAGGTTTGCACACACTTGCGCTTTGGGCACTCAGTGCCGAATAGGTTAGCCATCACTGACGTACAACTTTATATTCTATTGTTGCTCTCTATCTCTATCTAGTGGCCCAGAGAGAGACAAATATGCCCCAAGTATATTGTTTGAAGCTGACCTCGCCCATTTACATATCAGCCCACACTCTCAAACCAAGAGCACACTGGGAAGCCAGACTCCATTTCCTTTATCAATTAGAGAAGGGAGAAGCACAAAGCAGCAGCCATTTCAATCTGTGGCACATGGTCATCCAAGGATAAACCCACATCCCGCACATAGAGCATTGCTGATGAGATTCAAACTGCTTGTATTTATTATGTTCAGCAGTAACTTAATACAATCTTATATTTGATTCTCACTGTCTGCATCCCTATTTTCCTCAGGTTCACCTTAGCCTGTTCTCCCAATAAAGCATTCAGATCTACACACACTGTCCATTTTATTGGAGGATAGATGGGTTTAACTACATGTCGAGCTGCACACATTAACTGTAGTGGGGACAGTACTTCTTTTAGTGACCACTTGAAGTTACAAGGTCATTGAAAAAAGAGACATGGCCATTTTTTATACTTAAAAGCCACTGCAGCATTGTGACACGATTACAATTCAGACTACGGGAAATTCATTAATCTTTGTGACAGTTTTCAGTGTCCTGGGTTCATGTGATCCCCTTTGGCAACTGCATTGGTGCAAAACCTGGGGATCCTCCTGGATTCACAACTCCTGCTTCCGGAGGCCATGGCTGGGGGATTTATCTCGTGTGCCAATTGTGCCCATTTCCTGGATCCAGATGTCTTACAGGGGGTCACTGATGCCTCGGGTCACCTCCTGATTGAATCCCTGCACTGAACCACTAGAAACTTCAACTGGTCCAGAACGCAACAGCACACACAGTAATGGAAGCCCCTAGATTGCCCATGTAATATCTTTGTGGTGTGACCTACACAGGATTCATTTCTTTGAGGTGCAACTCAAGGTCATCACCTTTAACAGTATTTAATACAGCAGCAGCAGCAATCAGACATATATATACCACCCCACTGTGTTTTGTACCACTCTCGATTTACAGTATCAGCATATTACCTCCACCAATCTGAGTCCTGATTTTACCAATCTCAGAATGACAGAAGGCCGATTCAACCTCGAGGCATGTCAGGACTGGATTCTAAGCTGTGGGCAGATATATATATATATTGATTAGTTTCTGTATTAAGGTTTTATTGCAGTAAACTGTGTGGACTGACAATGAGTTGGGCTGCCATATACATGTTAAATAAAAATATACAGAGACATGTTTATATCCCCCTGTATTATATGTAGAAATGACTCAAGGCAACAAACATACAGAACAGAGATCCAAACACAAGCTTTCTGTGGCCCAGCAAGGGCAGTTCCTCTTGACTCCGTGAAAGGGAATGGCGGCACTGGGCCAAAGAAAGGAAGCTCAAATCTCCTCCCTCATGTTTAATAATAAGACAAACTTCACTAAAAAAAATCATTGCTCTAAACAGATCAAATTTATCCTTATGTGGAATTTCTTCTGCGATCAAGGAGGAATTTTGTGCGAAACACTGTCTACAATCTGGGCATTTGAATGCTTACTCTCCTATATGTACCCTTACATGATTTACAAGGCTAGACCTACAACTGAAATCTTTCCCACAATCCGGACACTCATACGGTTTCTCTCCTGTATGAGTCCTCTTATGTATCACCAGGCTGGAACTGTGACTAAACTTTTTCCTGCAATCCGGACACTCAAATGGTTTTTCTCCTGTGTGAGTCCTCTCGTGTTTCACCAAGTCAGAATTTCGATGGAAACCTTTCCCACAATCAGGACACTTATATGGTTTCTCTCCTGTGTGAATTCTCTGGTGCACCACAAGTTCGGAATTCCAATTGAAACTTTTCCCACAATCTGGACACTTATGTGGTTTCTCTCCCGTGTGATTCCTCTGGTGTATCACCAGGTAATAATTCTCACTGAAACTTTTCCCACAATCCAGACACTCATATGGTTTTTCTCTGGTGTGAATCCTCTGGTGTATCACCAGCTTGGAATTTTGGTTGAACCTCTTCCCACAATCCTGACACTCATATGGTTTCTCTCCTGTGTGAGTCCTCTGGTGTATCACCAACTTGGAATTACGCTTGAAACTTTTCCCACATTCTGGACACTGATATGGTTTCTCTCCTGTGTGAGTCCTCTGGTGTTCCACGAGGTGGGAATTTCGACTGAAACTTTTCCCACAATCCGGGCACTCATATGGTTTTTCTCCTGTGTGAGTCCTCTTGTGTACCACCAGGTCGGAATTGCAACTAAAACCTTTTCCACAATCTGAACAATACAGTTTCTCTCCTGTGTGCGTTGTCCGGTGTTTCACAAGATGGGATTTGTGATTGAAACTTTTCTCACAATCCAGACACTCATATGGTTTTTCTCCTGTGTGAATCCTCTGGTGTACCAACAGGTTCCAATTCTGACTGAAACTTTTCCCACAATACAGACATTCAAACGGTTTCTCTCCGGTGTGAGTCCTCTGGTGTTTCACCAGCTTTGAATTCTGACTGAATTTTTTCTCACAATGCAGACACTCGTATGGTTTCTCTCCGGTGTGAGTCCTCTTGTGGAATTCCACTGTGGAATTCTGACTGAACATTTTCTCACAATCCGGACACTCATATGGTTTCTCTGTCTGGAGTATAACCAGGTCAGAATTCCAAGTAAAATATTTCACACAATCAGGAGATAGAGTTTTTCCCCAATGTCAGTCTCCTTGTATCTCACCAAACTGGTTTGTATGCTAAATCTTTTGGCACATTGGGAACACTGGGAGAGCTGCTCCTTGCTGCATCAGGTGTTCCATGAATCATGTGAGTCTTATCCTGAGCAATACTTTTGCCACACTCCAAACACGTGTATGGGTTTTCGAGTGGATCCTTTTGTGCATAATCAGTTGTGATCTGCAATCTGTGTTTTACCCACAGTAGGCAGTCTGTGGGGTTTTTGCAAAATTTATATTCTTGGATTCAAGAGTGGGTGAAAAATAATCTATTTTTCCACATAATCTATTTTTTCCACCTGAAAACTCTCTTCCTCTTATTCTCTCCCTTGTCTCCCTCCATCTGCTGAACTAAGAGAAGAGTGTTAACACTTTCTGGAAGAAGTGGAAAAGATTTTGATTGATGCTTTGTTTTGCATTGTAATGCTGCTTCTCATTCTGTCTTCCAGATTGCTCTTCCTGGCACTCTTTGTCGATAAGATTCATATTAATACATTAGTTACATTATTGTTTTAAAAATGGCTGAAGAACCTGGGAAAACAGCAATAAAAGCATTCGTATATTACTATGAAAAAGCAAAAATATCAAAAGGCTAGTTTAACATCTAACATTCATTATGATTCATCAGGCACACAGAAGACTAGAAAAATCCAAGTTCAAGTATACACTCATATTTCAAATCATTAAATTCTCTCGTTGAGTAAATCAGAAATCATTATACTTGCAAACTGTTATGAAAAATACCTGAGTTTTATACAGATACACATATATGCACACATACAAACCTATAAATATATAGATTTTTTTTTATTTCAGTCTTCAAAATGTTTCAGACATGCATTCACTGAGTTTGTTTGATCTAATTTTAGAAAGGTGGGGGACACAAACAGATGAAATGGTGCTCAAACCCTATGCAAGATTTAAAGCATCCCTTTTGCCCATGAAACTCCTCCAGGAAAGCAACATGTCAATAACATCACAAGGAATGAAGTGTTACGCGAAGACCGAGGATGATAGAAATATGAAAAAAAGACTTTTAAATGTCCCAAATCTCCCAGCAGAAAATCACAGGCAGCAATTTTAAATCATGCAGTCGCAGAGGAATAAAATTTGGGGGGAGAAAGAATATGCAGCAGCAGCCGCTATGTTTCAGCCTCCTTGCTTCCTCTTCTGCTTCCCCGCCGTGGAGGGACCCAAAGGGCCCGACTTGCCCCCGGCTTCTCCCCCGACCTTCCCTCCACTCACCTCCCAGGAGACGCTTCGACTCCCGAAACAGCACCAGAGGCTCCACCGCGGCCATCGACCTCCCGCCGGGTGAGCCGGAAGAGGAAGTTCCTATGCCCTTCGCCTCCTCTCCTCCACATCCTCTCTGGCAATCCACTACTTTATCGTTTCAACGCCTTCCAGCTCAAGTATTCACTGCTTTCTTTCGGCGCGAGTGTTGCTTCGTTGTAGAGCGCCATCTAGCGGCAAGAGGCGCGCTCGTTCTGTTTCTAGCCTAAGGCGTGCTTTGCAAGACGTTTTCATCGATTCCGTGCCATGAAGTCGTATTCGACTCCCAGCGAGCACGTCGGCAGCTTTTGTCCATGGCCATCTATCCCACGCCTTTTCTTTCGGGTCCCCCAAGAGGGTACTCATCCCCCCTGGAGCTGAGCCCGAAGCTTCGTTTGCAATTAGCAGGAAAAGAACCTGCCCTCGTGGAGAAGGACGTGCAAACAGGCAGCGAGAAAGTGCACCTCCTTTGGGGCCGGCGAAGATTGTGCCAGCCAATTTTTGTCTCGTGGGTATGTGTGTAAATGCAGGATAGCTCCTAAAAGCCTGCCTCTGCAAATGGGTGAAGCTGTAAGAATGAAGCTTGACTCTACTTAGCTTCTTCACAAGTTTAGCCGGGTGCTGCACGAAAATGTTCATGAAGTTCTTGTTTGTGTTTGCCGCCCTAAACCATTGCCAGCTTCATCCTAATAGAATAATGAGATATGAGACAAAATATTGAAGTGCCCACCCACATTGCTTCCAAATCAGATCTAGGAAGAAGATACTATCTTCCTATTGTTGGAAGTTAAAACCCACCCCTCTCCTAGAAAAATGAATGATTTTGGGATATACTGAAAAGTCAGAATATTTCCCCTAAAAGAGAAGTAGAAACTTAGAGAGGCAGAAACTGAGCCTCCCCCACTTTTGTTAATGGGCATTAAGGTCTGGGCCAGTCTATTCTACATAACAAAGTTCTACCTCCTTCAGGCAGAGCCATTTAATTGTTCTTCTTTGCATCGCCTAGCAAGATTCAACCAAACTCAGTACACAGACAATCTAAAAAGTTTGCTATGACCTCTGACAGCAACTGGTCAGGATACTCTTCCTGTGCCCCAGGAAGTTCAAAGCCAGAGTGGGTATAAAACCAAGGGACTCTCGACATCTCTCCCCTTTTCTTCGCCCAAGATTTCTAAGGCGTTCATCAAAACCATGTGGTCCTGCTGTCCACCATTAAACCATCTTTCCAAGCAGTCACCATGTTTCCAGTGTCTTTTTCCCCACTTGGAACAGAACCCAGAAGGATATTTCTTCCAACACTTGATAGCTCAGTTATTTGACATGTGGATTTAAAGGATTTTTCCCTTTCAAAGTGAGATGTATCACTTCCCATTGTAAACAGACACACTGTAATGTTGTGGCATGTAGCTGTAGTTTGCTGTTTCCTTGTGGTTTTAGCCATTATGAAATTGTGAAGCTCTGGTTTCTTGTTGCTATGGTTTTTGAGTAATGCTACATAGAGCTGTTTTATTCAGGGACCTTTGTGCTGCATATCTTTGGAGAAGTATCAAAAACATGGTTTGTTTGAAGGAACACATCCAATATACTTTCTAAATGACATGTGATTTCTGATGAACTTATGTCAGAGTAATTCAGATGTTGGATTTTTAATCTTTACAAACAATCTCTAGAATTTGAGATAATTTAGGCTATGTCAGAGTCTTAAATTGGGAATACAGAATTATCTTTGAACATAGGCTGGAGAGCTATGGAGAACTGAATGAGATTACACAACCGCAGGCTTGAAAATGCTACACTGGTTGTTTACAGTATGAGCTACTAGATCCAGTAAGGTATAGATATTGTTTATACAACATAATTGCAAGTTCCTATTCAAACACTCAATCTATGCTTTAATATCAGTTCAAGATGCTCTGCTTATAATTTCACTATAATTCAGCAGCCAGAAGTAGCAATTCTCTCTCAAAGCATGTTGACTAGCATAATTTTATAGAAAACTGGGAAGGCATGCCTCGTCTGCCAAGCATTTGTAGGATAAGAAAACATCCCAAATGTTTTTAAATTATCTGTTATTTTGCTTTGGTTAGGATTTTTGGAATGAACACTTAATTTTTTTATATTTATTGTTTTTAAACTTTATTATGATGGTACACTGTATTTAAGATGGCTTTATTCTTTTCTTGTAAACTGTGAGGGTTTTTTTCTGAGAAGAAAAATGTTATAGAAAGTTGATAAATAAAAAGTTTCCGTATATGTGACTGCGGATATGTTTTTCAGTTTTGTCATCTAAAAATCTGTCTTTCTTACTTTAATTGTTTTCATTTGTACACTTAAAAAATATACTGGGTTAGGTTTTTGTGGAAGACATGCAAAATGGACAAATATAAAATGAAGTCCATATTTGGAACAGAAAATCGTATGTATGATTTATTCTAGGCTATGTTCAAGTTGACCACACTGCTTGGTACACTGTATTTAAGATGGTACTTGGGGGAAAGTTAATGCACTAGCAAAAGTCTGGCAATGAAGAAAATTTGGATCTGGGCCCTTCACTGCAGCAAAGCCTACCCACTTACGCAACTTTGTGCTTTAAATGCTGCTGGACATATTGGCCATCTTGGGACAGTTGTGACAGTTGGTAGATGGGGTGTTAGTTATAAATTGCTTTCTAAATATAATTATCATGCTGTCTAAAAACAATATGATTGGACTATGTGAACACGTCCTGATAAATTACTGAGTCCTCAAATGCCTATGTGTGCAATAGAAATTATTTAATGTTTCCAGGACTTAATTTTAGTTGGAGCTCACTGTGTTAGCTCCATTCAATGCATGATTTTGGTGATATAACACTGGAAAGAATAAGTCAACTCCCCCAAATGTTTTTAATAAATCCAATACATCCCTTATTGTCAATAATTGCATTCCCATTATATGTCTATTTATAAATTTGAGGCTGAAGGTTGAGGTTCAGTGGGAAGCTGACAAAAAATTGTATATGCTTATTCTATGGCAAACAGGGGAAGAGAGAAAACTAACCTTCCAAGTCAGTAAAATAATGTTTGATGTGAATTAAATAAAAGGAATAGCTCATTAGCTCAATTTACACTTCCTTCCAAAGTGCTCAGAATTACTATAACTCAGGATATAGTAGCTGTATATGTTTTGTGAATTTGCACATGACAATTTTTTCATAGTATTTTACAGTAGCATATAGTACTCAAATCAGGTCCCATACATTAAATTGTGTGTGTACTAATGAAGCAAAAACCATGCATGCTAAAATTCCTTTTATCAAATGTTTGGTTAGAAGATAATAAGATAGTTTTACTATCTTGTGAGATAGTAAAAATTATATTGCATATTCTAATGTTTATAATACAGGCAGTACTATTTTCTCTTCTGGCAATTGGAGAAGAAAAACTTAATCTTGCCTTTCTTTGCTCCCAGTTTAAGAATATAGTGACAAACAGTGGAGCGTACAAGTGGCACTTTATATAAGAAAGGAATGGAATAGCAATGATTCTATACACAATATAATTAGATATGTGGGATAATCATATTTGATGGTTAACTTTTCCAGTAAATAGAGCTCCATATATGTTCATACTACTATTCTATATTTCGAGCAAAATCTTTGGGAATAAGTTCTATTAAGCTCAATATGTCTGATTTTAGGAATATAATTGTTGAATACTTTTGTGACTGGTTTTAGAAACTACAGCTGTAGCTATTCATTGTCTCTTTGACCAATACTGTCTCAGTCTACTTAATAAATTACATAGAATTGTGAATGTTTGTGCATTGTTTGAAGCAATAAACACGACCCTCAGTAGAAACATTCAACTCACTTTTTTCATTGAACTTAAACCCATCTATTTTTAATTCATGCAAAATCGTCTTGCAATACACTGTATGGCATTTTATCAAGTACAGTCACTTTATGCAACTCAGGGTTGCTAATTGAACTGCAAGAGATTGCAGAACGTGACATTGGAGAGACACAGTGGTGTATCTTTCTCCAGTCCTAAAAAAAGATGTACCGGTATTTGTACCGGTACATTCAAGTAACTGAATTATACATTGGGAATAACTGGAAATGGCTTTGGAATCTGACATATGCAATATGAAATGAAACCGACTTACCTACTGCTAGCAATACTGTGCAGGCTGTTTATAAGTATTGTATGGAGATGTGGCATCCTGTATTTTGCCAGCATCAGCCTGGTACCGTAAGATTGAGAGAAAAACACTTAACCCTATGTTTTAGTGATCTAGATCGCTATGTTTTAGTGATCTAGATAAATAGATTTAGTTCTATTCTCCATGCAACAAATTAAAAAATATCTTTAAAAATATATGACCAAGGCTTTTAATTGATCAAGAATATGAGATAAATGATTGCAAATAATGAATTCTTGAGTAATACTTTCCTGGCTATGGTGTGTGCAGTACAGTTGAAGTTGCCAAGTCAATTGTCTGAAATTGGCATGAACTGAGCTGGAATTAAAATAGTGGAAGAATTCTCTGAGTCTTCACCAGAAAATAAGACCCACCCCAATAATAAGCCCAACCCTACTTTTTGG
>JANHFL010150139.1:0-10724 GCA_032468155.1 Oxyrhabdium leporinum
ATATGTAGATGATTTGTTATTGGCAGCCGAAAATGAACAACAGTTGGAAGAGAAATCAATGGAGTTACTAAAATCATCTGGCTAAAAAGGGATTCACAGTATCCCAAAAGAAAATCCAATGGATTAAACAAACAGTAAACTATTTAGGTTATGTGCTGGATAAAGGAACTCGATGCTTACATGAAAGTAGACTCCAAGCACTGATGGCCTTGCCAATGCCAACCAATGTGAAACAACTTAGGTCCTTCTTGGGCATTACAGGATATGCCAGACTTTGGATCCCCCTCTATTCTGTAATAGCCAAACCATTGTACCAACTGACCCAAAAGGATATGGATTGGGAGTGGACAGGGGAACATACCCAAGCCTGGAAGGCTTTAAGGGAAAGTCTAGTGAGAGCAGCTTGTTTGGCTCTACCAGATCAGTTCCAAGGATTTGATTTGTACCTCAAAGAACAAAAAGGCTGTGCTGTGGGAGCCTTGCTACAAAAAGTGGGTCAAGAACGGGTCCCAGTGGCCTACTTGTCAAAAGGCCTGGATAATGTTGTTAAAGGATGGCCTGCATGCTTAAAAGCAGTCGCAGCTACAGCTGTCCTGATTGCAGAATTGCAGAAAATTATTCTTGGAGCCCCACTCCATGTTTTCACACCCTATGCGGTTCAGTCTCTATTAGAACAAAAGCTTCCTGCTTGGGCAACATCCAATAGGATTTCCCAATATGTGAGTACTATAGTGGAGCAAGAAAATGTTCAAGTATCCAGATGCCAACATTTAAACCCTGCTACCCTTTTGCCATGGCCCAAAGAAGACACAGCCCATGATTGCTTAGATATGTTAGGGTACATCACAGGGTCCAGATGTGATCTAAAGACTGAGCCATTGATGGATGGAAATCTGGCACTCTGGATAGATGGTTCATTCTTTATGAAAAATGGAAAAAGATATACAAGATTAGTAGTAATGACAGAAGATGGACCATTACTTCAAAAACAGCTCCCTTCACACATGTCTGCATAGGCAGCTGAACTAATGGCTCTCATAGAAGCATGCTATTTAGCTGAAGGCCAACGAGTGACTATATATACTGACAGCCGATATGCCTTTTTAGCTGCACATACCCATGCCACCTTGTGGAAAGCTCGAGGCTATGTAGGAGCTGATGGAAAAGCTTTAAAGATGAAACCCCTTCTGGAAGATTTGATGGAAGCTATTCACTTACCTAAAGCCATTGCAATCGTCCATTGCCATGGACATCAAACTAACTCCGGTCTAGTCTCTAGGAGCAATAAGGCAGCAGATTATTGGGCTAAACAGGCTGCCATGGGCCCAGAGACCACAACCTGTGCAGTTGCATTAATTCCAGAAGAACTTATTGATTACTTTCCTCCTTTGTATGATGGTAGAGACAAGTTAGAAACAGCCAGCCAGTGGAAACGTTGCTGGTGGATAGTAAAGGACAAAATACAACTGCCTAAGCAGCTAACTTGGCCAATAGTGAGAAGAGTCCACCAGGCCACTCATGCAGGTCCAAGAGTAATGAAGAGATGGTTAGAAAGAAGATACAGGATTGAGAATGTGAGAAGGTTGTGTAATGTAGTAATGGATCAGTGTGAGATATGTCAGGAAACCCATTTGCCTTGGTAACCGGTCTTGCCCATTGCTTTAACCTGAATCAGGGCATTATCTTGAGGACAGTGGAAACTGTCACCCTTTGAGACGCTATACGGTAGACCTTTCTCATCCCAGTCGATATCAAGGGATGAAAGAGAGACAAATATAACACAATATTTGCAGACACTGGCCCAGGTTCTGTCTCGTATTTCTCAACAGGTGCAAGATGCCTTGCCACCAGTAACAACAGCGCCACCATGTGTCCAACCTAGAGAATGGGTCCGAGTAAAAGAACTCTTCCCAAGTGCAACCAGTGCCAAGTGGTCCAATCCTTGGCAGGTTCTTCTCAGCACTCACACGGCAGCTAAAGTTGAAGGCATCAAAGCTTGGGTCCATGTTTCCAGAATAAAGAAGATTCCACCACCCCAGTGGGAGAGTCAACCCATCACCGACCTGAAGTTACGTTTGCAACAAACCCCAGCTTCACCTGCAGACCTTTTTGATGACCTGGAATCCTAACTACTTGCTGTTTGCTTTCATAGCAATGTGCTTTTCGCTTTGCATTATTGCTGCCTGATGAAATTGCTGCATTTCAAGAATTTCAAGCCACAGTGAACTTCACTACCCCCCTACTAGACCTACGTGCTCAACTATTTGATGTGTCCACTGCCTCCTCCGGCTCGTATTATTCCCTTTTCCACAAGAGGCATTGCCAACTCTATTTGTTATTGAAAATTCTATTTCTCATGACATCTTGCCATCAGATGAGGAATATGACAATGGTGACTACAAACTATGGCTCCAGCTCTTTCCACCTGAAAAAGATTCTGTTGATTCTGAGTCTGAGTCTGAAAGAGTGATTTCTCTCACTCTTGAGGCAGATAACAACTCATCTTGTCAAGAGCGTATAAAAACCACCCGTACAGGAGCTAAAATCACTAAAACCATTCAGATTACACCTGTCGATAAAATCTGCCTGCACACATGATCAGATACAACATGCCACCTGTTCCAAAGGTAGCCAAGTGGTGTGTCACACTCCACAGGAAGTAAGGTTCACCACTAAGGGATGGGTGTATGCATTTCTGGGGGGAAATAATCATTATACCCAACAGTTGGCTTATAACCATACTATACTTGGGCAAAGCCCAGAAATGACTGTTTGTTTTGATGCTTGTAACCCTTAATTTGCTTGCTAAAACTAATATTCAAATGAGGACTGCTATTTACCAAAATAGATTGGCTCTAGATTACCTTCTAGCCAAAGAAGGAGGACTAGGTGGAAAATTTAATCTAACCAATTGCTGTATTCAGATAGATGATAATGGAAAAGCAATTGAAGAAATCACAGACCGTATGAAGGAAGCTTGCCCATGTTCCTGTTCAAACCTGGGATGGAATCTTAGATGCCCCCGGATGGTTTGAGGGAATGTTTGGAGATTGGAAGAGAATTTTGTTCCTCATAGCTCTCACCTTTGGATGATTAATGATATTACCTTGTTTGATACCTGTAATAAGATCCGTTGTTACTTGCACAATTTCTGGAATAGCAGTTGTGGCTTCGGGAAGACAGGATCGGCCTGCCAAGGTCCTTACTTTGACACCAGTACCCAAGCAATATTCACCATTGCTCCAGCAATAGGAAGCATCCTATTGCCTTAAAAAGGGAGGGATGAAAGGATTAGAGCATACACAGAGTGTGCCTAACCCAACTTTTGATTCCCTGCTGAGCTGAACTCCATTGTAACCTAATGCGCCAACTGCAAAGATAAAGTCTCTAGGCAAAAAGCCAAAGTAGCCTAGCAAAGTAACTTGTTGTAAAATGCAAAATGTGAATTCTGCCTGTTTGCTGTAACTTAAAATGTGTATTCTCAGCAACTTAACATGAGATAGCACCCCCTAACAAAGCTCTGGGCTAAAATGTATTTCTTTCCGATCTAAGGCCCTTTGTTTTCAGAAGTGCAGAGAAAAATCATGAGGTTATGATGGTCATAAGTAACTTTTTTCAGTTCTGTGATAAGTTCAAACGAATAGCAATACCAATACACTTAGACTTATATACCGCTTCATAGTGCTTTATTTATAAGTCCATGTTTACCTGCATTTATACTGCTTATTCTGTGGGATTTATGAGAGTTCTACATGTAATAAGGAAAAGAAAAAGAATTTCAAAATTTTGCTAAGAAATGTTAAGTGTAAGGATTCAGATAGATTTTAAGCAAAAAACCCCACCTTACTTCAAAGGAAAGACTTAAAAGAATTGTAAGGAAAAATATACCAAGGATATACTTAAAATATACAGCTGCTGAACAAAATGGAAGTTAAAGCTTACAGTCTTAAAATAACAAAAAATCATAATCACTTAACTGAAGGTCTGAAAGGATATCATTTTTATTTAATAGAACAGAAGGAGTTAAATTCTTTTTATAATGATTATGATAAGGAACATACACTGTTACTATATATTTTAAATAATTTGCATATAAACTCAAGGGAATCATTTTATTAAAATCTTTTGCTTTGAGTAGTTTGGATTATGTTCTTCCATCACTGTCCCACTCATATTCCCATGTTACTTTTATACAGTAATTGCTGTGATCTCCCACGTCAATTGAGGTTTTAGAGATTTGAGTTAGCATTTTAAATTGGTTCTGGAAACTGGCTCATAAAGCTCTTTTTATTCAACCATAATTAAGACTATAATTATAAATGTGATCAATTTCTCGGTTTGTAACAACTTTCCCCATTTCTTTTTCCTCAGCATTAACATTTTCCAGTTTACCTACCTGTTGCTGAACTTCATGAATGCTACGTGTATTGCTGTTCTTTTACAGTGATAAACATGTGCATGCTTCTATATATGTGGTCCTCTCTTTAGATTATCTTGCTCTATATTATTTACTTATATGCTCTGAACGTGCAGTACAGCTGCAACCAGAACTCACAAATCTAAGAACAGAATTATCAAATGCCTCTTAATACATTGAACACACATTATGTATGTCTCCTGAGACTTCAAGTCATTTCCCCCCACTATGATCAAGCCTACCAATTGTGACACTGAATTTTACATAGGTCAGTAAGTGACAGAGGCTGTATTGAATTCACAGGTGAGCAGTGAACTGTTCTGTCTATAGATGATAGTAACTGTTTACGATAATGGGAAAAAAGTAACTGTGAAAATCTCCAGAAGGACCTCATTGACCTGGGCGAATGTTAGATGGCATATTATGCAGTTCAATTTAAATAAATCTGAAGTGAAGTGCCGCAAAAGACACAAATATCATGCATGCTGTAACAGGGCTGAGCTATCTGTAACTAATCAGGAAAAATATCTTATAGTCATTATACTGAAAGGATTAGAGCATACACAGAGTGTGCCTAACCCGATTTTTGATTCGCTGCTGAGCAGAGCTCCATTGTAACCTAATGTGCCAACTGCAAAGATAACGCCTCTAGGCAAAAAGCCAAAGTAGTCTAGCAAAGTAACTTGTTGTAAAATGCAAAATGTGAATTCTGCCTGTTTGCTGTAACTTAAAATGTGTATTCTCAGCAACTTTACGTGAGATAGCACCCCCTAACAAAGCTCTGGGCTAAAATGTATTTCTTTCCGATCCAAGTCCCTTTGTTTTCAGAAGCACTGAGAAAAATCATGGGGTTTGTATGATATGAAATAATGTTTCTATAGCAATGATGATCTTTGCAATCTGTGTAAACTATAAAAAGAACAAAGTTTTAGTTAACGTGCGTGCCTGCTTTTCTCTCTGCCTTGCTATTTAAGGTGGGAGGTTAAAGGTTGCCCAGTTTTGCTTTGATCAAAAATAAAACTGATTATCAGTTTTCTTGTCTTCAGAGTTTCATTGGATTCATCAGATTCTGAACTGCAGTCGAAAAACCTTACAATATGTAGCTCATTGAAGATGTTGGCTTAGTATATGAGAAAAAAGCAAATTATATGCTTCAAGAAAATGTGATTTTTAGAAGAACATTACAAGCCCAGTTGGTTGCGTACTATATTTTCTATTAAATAAAGACATTTACTATAAGTTCCTTTTAAACAACAGAATAATCAGGAATATAATTGTTGTGTCATTATGAATCAGAAGGAACCAAGAAATGTTTTTGATGTATTAATATTTGTAGTTTCCCTGTAAAGCAATAAGGCATTAAGCAATCCACGGACATGAAATATGTTGAAATAAATAGTTCTGATGGTTTTCCTCTGTGAACATTTAAACCTCTGTGAAAATTCAACTGGACCTTCTAATGTATAACAGAGATACATCAGCCCTTCAAGGCACCTCAAAACAGGAAACCAAATAGTACCATTCTGAATGCTAATAATACTTTTATTATAAGATTATAGTAATAGAATCTTGCAAATCTGAATATACTTCCCCCTTCATTCATTTTTCCTTTGTATGAACTAGGGAGGGTTCTGTCTGAGATTTGCATTTCTTTTATCTGACTAGTACTTTATTTGGGGCTCCCCTTCTGTTCCTCAAGGTTCTTTTTTCTGCACATTACAGGATATCTCTTGTAGGTTAAACTATAACAATCCAAGTTTCATTCCTCAGTTTGTTAATCTTTAACTACTTGGGCTATGACAGGTATAGTCAATCCCCTCTTGGCAGAAATACTAAGCCCAGGCATGACAAAAAATACCCCACCAATCCATAAAGCTTCACTTAAAAATAGCATTGGCCATCAAGCTTTTGGACTGTGCCCAGAAGGAGCCATTCTGCCTAGATCAGATGTCCCAAGGGATGTAAAAAGATAAAAGTCTGAGCACCAGCACTCGGAGCAGCCATAGCAAAGGGATGTGTATGAACTTTTGATTTCAGGAGCACCTCATACTTTCCTTCAGAGAATAAACATTTTGTGGTTTGTTTAGCCCATGTAATACCCTTTATTTCTATATTCAGATATGAGCTTTAAGGCTTTTTGCCTCTTAGACACTGCTTTGTAAAATACAAGCTAGGAATTCTTAGAAAAAGGTTCGAACGTGATCAAGGTGTAAAAAAAATTATACATGGCATGGAAAAATTTGGTCAAGATAAGGTTTTCTCCTTGTTTTAAGCTACAAGACCCAGGGTTCTTTTAGGCCACAGGAGGAGGAGTTATTCAATGAAACTGATCAAAAGGAGATTTAGAACAGACAAACAACAAAACATATTTACATGGCTCTACATTTTATTTGATTCTCCATGCTGGACCAAGAAATAATATGGAATGTCACAGCAGAATGTTTCCAGCTTCCAGGGCCTGGAGATCAGTCATCGCCCCTTTTTCTCTTGGCTTGTTAATGAGCTTGACAAAAGCTGTTGAAAAATCTTAAAGGTTATATAGTTTATGTTTGCATAATTAAAAATATTAATGTAACATGATTCTAGAAGTTTTGTAAAGTAAGTGTTCTAAAATTACTTCTTTTAGTTATCCATTGAACTGACATCAAAATTTAAAATTTTATTGAATGAAGGAATCAGCATGGAAAAGAGATTTAAAATATCTGCATATTTTAACTGTTAGGAACATAAAAAATACAGTCTCATAGTTTCCATCTAGGAGTTCTATGAAAGATTTAAAATTATATGTCATAGATAACCCAAAGAGCTCTGTTATGTTTTATAAACAATTCTTACTCTAAGGAAATTTTTGAAAAATGTTAAAGCCATTACTTTGCAATAGAATCCCAAGATCCATTTTCTCAAGCCATAATAATTCTTAAACTTGTGTCCTAGCACTGTTCTTATGAGATAATTATGGGGAGACCTTATTATATTTATTGGCCCCTGTAATTTAGGTGATATTCCATGACCAAAGTTGCCATATCTTATTTGGTTTGCTGATTTGACAGCATGGTATTGGAGAGAAAGCATTACTTTTTTCCTCTAATGAAAACACACTCTGTTTCATATTTTGATTGAGTACACCAATTACTAAATATATTTACACAGCCAAGCCAACATATCCCTCCTCGCTTCCTGAATGTAAGGTTTATCTTGAGGATTAATATCTTCTTTCTTGCGGTGTACAAAGCCATGTGTCTGCCCAGGATATATTTTCACTTCAAAATCAACTTTGCATTGCTGTTCCAACTTCTTTGTTAGCTGAGTAATCTGTAACAGAAAACTCCCTTTTATTATGGTATGAACTCATTGTTATCTGACGTTGTATCCAGAGCCCCCTTATTTTCTCTCAGGTCATTGGAAGTTGAGACATTTATGTATTCAGCCTATACACTTCTTGTGATATCCTGGTCTTTACAGGTATGGTAATTAAATAGAAATTTATTGCAATTCAGTATCCTGGGACTCAAATTCTATAGTACCATTTTTGGATGAACGATATGTTTTGATGATCAACATGGGTTTGCATGATCACACAAAGAGGGTGTAGCTAAAGAGCCAAGATGGTGGCCAGAGTCCTAGAAGCCAATTATTCTGGTAAAGTATGCCAATATAATTGCATGACTATTTTGTGATATGCTCAATTAAACTCAGCCAATTCAAGTTTTGTCCTATATGAAGTTTTAAAATTCTATAACTTAAAAATATGAAAAATCTTGTGATTCATAATGTTATTTTTAGGATTGCACTAGGATTGCAAGGATGGCTTAATTTGCCTTCTCATATTAATGCCAAACTTTATTATTATTTCTGAATTCACAAAGCAACATTTCTCTCTCATGAAGCAGATTCTCACAGGGTTAGCCTCTGAGTCTCAAGACAGTCTAAATCTTTTACAGAACCATATTTCTTTCTAGAACCCTTGCTGAGGAGTGACTCTTTTAAAAGGGGGGAAATTGCTGGAATATATACAATAATATTATGTTTTGGCATGTCTTGTGTCAGGTATCTGAAAGAATCATCAATTGCATCCATCCAGAATAGCCAGAATTCCATAAAGGGGAGAATTACAAATCTATTCCCACTGATACAGTTGATTGTTATACTACTTGTACATGTGAGATGTGATTCTAAATTCACTATCCAGAACAATATCTTACCTGGTCAAGAGGAATGTACTCATCCTTCTCTGCAACAATGAAAAATGTGGGATTTTTCAGGTTGAAATTGTCTTCCATTAAACTGACAACTCCTAAAATATATTTGACCAAAAGCTATATTAAAACCAAATATATTAGTACTAAATGGCATCACAAAACCCCCTTTTGTATCATACAAACAGTTCAAATTCAGAGATATTACCCCCAAACTACCTATCTAGTATTTGTTTCACTTAATCTTCTGTAAATAAATATAGACTTGAAAAGTAAGTTGCCTATATGAAGAGCCCTGTAATATGATAGCAAGAATTACTCATTAGTCCAGGCCAGCATTAATGTGCCTGTCAGAGTAAAAAGCCAGACAAGAGAGGACTCATTATTAATATTCAATCGCTAGTATTGTAATTGTTACATTCCCTAATAGATTTTTCAGGAAAACATATCCCAATCTATTTATATCACCTATTTTTCTATTCTCTCTCATTCCCTTGAAAATAATAAACTGCACAGCTTCCATTGCATTAAACACATACCATAGATGGACACGCCTACCGAAAATATAAAATAGTTCAACATCAAATGATGTACAGCAGATCCACCCCAACAGAAGCCAATGACGCCTATCCTCGTCACATTACATTCTTCCTTCAAATATTTCAAGACTACACCAATTTCCCTAAGGCACAAAAAAGTACGTCAGCAAAGAAATCAACCAGAAAAATAGTAATCTCAAGAGGAGGAAAATACATAAAAGCACACACAGATGGGCCCAGGATAATGATTTCATGAATAGAAAGGGCTCTTTGTATTCACAAAACATCAGGATCTAGTAGTGGAGGTTCCCTACAAGGTAAAGGTGGCTGAAAGGCAGTCTTTAGAGGTTCCCCCTTCCCAAACCACATAGAAGAAGTTCTTAGATGGCTGCAAAAAGGAGCAAGAAGTACAAAGCGTGTACCTTTTACACCCTTTTGCTCCAGCATCAAATTTTTCTAAGTGCTGTTCTAGATTCATTGAAGGACATGTAATGAAATGAGAGGAATGGACAGCTAAGGCTTAATAGACCTGGAATGAATTTTGGAAACCTACGTAACAATTGGTGGCAAAGCTGTCAGGCATATTGTCTAGCCAGTGAAAATGAAGGTAAACAAAACTTACAGTATATCAGCCTAAAGAATTAGCATAATACAAGACAATATTATAGTTGGTTGCACAGTTAGCCAGATATTTATACTGGATTTGACATATTTAATCTACCTATTGAGATCTTCCCACCATGGATAGGCAGATGTTGTTTGATGGTACCGATGTAAGGTCTTCCAAGCACAATTGCCTTTTGTAGTTAACTGATGGGGATTTTACCAATGTTCAAGTGGTACTCCAGATGTTTTAGGATTTTTACCAAATATACCCATTACTATTGGTACTATCTTTGCTTTCTCTTGCCAGTTATTTTACTTCTATTTTCAGATTTTTACATTGTGTGATTTTCTTTAGTTCTTTCTCTCCATTGATGAATTGATAGAAATATTTCTGATATAACTGAAATTGGATATTCTATCTACAATATACAGCTTGAGCTTCATTTCTGATTTTCTTGACTACAGCTGTTATTTGAATGGTCTCTTGAACTTTCTTGTCTTGAGTGACATTTGTAGCTAAGGTATTCTTTGTTCTACTTGTTCTTCAACTTCTTTTCTTTCATCTGTTCTAGCTTGTTTACATCTGATCTTAGCATGTTGATCTTATTTTCCAACCTGATTTTTCATTTTACTGTTTACCTTTTTTTCTTGTTTGTTGATTTTGCAACCAAGATCTTCAGCTATATTTGTAGTTGTGCTATACATCAATGGTTTGTTTCTTGCAGTGTTCTGGTTCTTATATTTGATATTACACTATTGGCAGCTTTTAATACTTTTAATGCAGGTGTTTCTTTGGAACAAGCTTCAATATAGGCAATCTTTTGCAATTGCTGGGGAGTTTTGTCAGTGCCAATGGTGCTTAAGTGGTACTACAATTGTTTTTGGTATTATTACATCTATCTATCTATCTATCTATCTATCTATCTATCTATCTATCTATCTATCTATCTATCTATCTATCTATCT
>JANHFL010150180.1:0-10722 GCA_032468155.1 Oxyrhabdium leporinum
AGGTTGAATCTCTCCTTGTTCAGTTTCCATCCATTATTCCTTCTCTGGCCTTCGGGTGCCTTGGAAAATAGCTTGACCCCCTTCTCCTCCTGTTATATTGACCTCACTGTCAGGAAGTTTCTCCTTATTTCCAGGTTGCTTCTCTCCTTGATGAGTTTCCATCCGTTGTTTCTTGTCTTGCCTTTTGGTGTTATGGAAAAGAAGTTGACCCCCCTCTTCTTTGGGGCAGCCCCTCAAATACCGGAAGACTGCTATCCTGTCTCCCCTAATTCCTCTTTTCTTTAGACTAGCCAAACCCAAATCCTGCAGCCGTTCTCCGTATGTTTTAGTCTCCAGGCCTTTGATCATCTGAGTTGCTCTTCTCCGCACTTTTCCCAAAGTCTCCATCCGTTGCTTCTCGTCCTGCCTTCAGGTGCTTTGGAGAATAGGGTGACCCCTCCCCACCTCTTCTCTGTGATTATGATGATGAATGTTATCCATTGAGTCATGTCCTACTCTTGGGTGATTCTATGGGCCAGGTCTCTCCACGAACCTCCAATCTTGCTCTTCTTCTTTGAATTGTTCTGGTTTCAGCTTTGGTGGTGTCCTAACCACTCTTCTTTGGTGGCCTGGTTTCCTTTTACCATCAACTCTTCCCAACAGAATTGCTTTCACCGATGAATTCTCCCGCACGACGCGGCCGCAGCCAGTCAGATGCAGTTTCGTGATTTTTGCATTCTAGTGACGTGTCGTGGTGACATCCCAAAGGTGCTTTTTCGAAAGGCGATTGGACGTCCTTTGATTATTTTTTTTACTTGAAGACGTTTCGCTTCTCACCCGAGAAGCTTCTTCCGTTCTCTGCACTCTACAAGAACGGAAGAAGCTTCTCGGATGAGAAGGAAAATGTCTTCGGGGGGGGAAAACGAAGGAGGTCCAGTTGCCTTTCGAAAAAGCACCTTTGGGACAATCGTAACGTGGATGACCGACAATCTCTCTATAAACCTTTGTCTGGTGCTCCAGTCCTTGCTTGTTAGTCACCTTTGCTGTCCAAGGACCGATAGCTAGAGGAATAGCTCTATCAATTTGCTCAGTCAATCCATTGATACATCAATCAAATCAAATTTGTCGTTCGCCACCTGCTTCGGGAGGGAGAAGATGCTTCCAGTTTAGGAAGGGCTGAGAAAACGGGGGGTTTTTTTTTGCTGGAAATATTCATTACGATGACGATTTTGTAAAAATTACAAAAGCAGGCCTATTTTAAAACACACACACACACACACACAAAACAACAACTAGGCAACTCCAGGGGAAACGGTGGGAACAGGCAGTGATGACTTTACAACCGGAGGAATTCACGAACCACACTGTAGGAAGCTTACTAGCAATATCTAACTAATTAAAGCCATTAAAATTAAGCAATGCACAGCATAAAAAGCAGGGAAACGGGGCATTTTCCATTCCCTTGGTGGGTAGCCATTTTTTTTGCCTGAAATTCTCCAGAGGGGAAAAAAAATACAGTCTCTGAGAAATGTTCAAGGGCAGAATTCACCCTTGGCATAAAAGTCCCTCAAGCATCCGTTTCCTCCAGAGGTGTTTTCAGCAGCTTGAATGGGAAGCTGAGAAACCCAAATGTAAAACACATTGTTTAAAAGTTCTGCTGCCCCTATTGCTTATAACTTAGAATAATAGGGCGTTGAAGGGACCTCAAGAGGTTTTCTAGTCCAACCTTCCCCCCCCTGCCCAAACAAGAGACCCGATATACCATTCTGGGCAAATGGTTGTCCAATCTCTTTTTTTTTTTACAGATCTCCAGCACTCTCAACTTTGGAAGGCAAATCATTCCACAAATGGATTGTCTTCATGGTCAAGAAATGTCTCCTTACATCTAGGTTGGACCTCTCTTTGATACGTTTCCCTCTAAAGGAGAATATTTGTAGCTCGGGGTTGAAATGAGGGGTCTTTGATACTCTCTGAGATTGATTGTTTTCTTGTTTTCTTGCAGAGGTTTCATGCCCAACTGGATAACATCATCAGTGCTCCCAGGGAGTGAGGTTTCCTCTCTTTATATACTAGTGGCTTGCCCTATCAGTGTTGGGGGGAGTGTTCTTGGTGGTTCCTTCGTTAAGCTGTTGTTTACTGTCGGTTTGTTTGTCTGAATTAGTAATTCCTCGATTGGGGTGTTGTTTACTTCTTGATTGTTGATCTGGTGTCAATCTTGGCATTAATCTCTGTTTATCTGGGGTTTGATTGCTGGCGAGGAGGTATTTGGGTCTTTTAGTTTCCTTTGGGCTTTTTGACTGTCTCTTTCAAATGGTGTGTAGATATTGTTTACCTCTATGTGCCTGTTGATGGCTGATTTGTCCGAGTGCCAGGCTGGACTCGGCTTGGTCTAGGACGCTCACAGTTGCCCAGATTGAAGCTATGGTGAAGTCTATCCGTGTCTTGTGCAATTAAGGAGTTTTTGTCATGTCACTGGAGATTCTCAGTCATCCATACGTGCAATACAATGCAGTGAGACAGGTGTGGATCTGTACGTTGGAGAAACAAAACAATTGCTTCACCAACGCACAACATAGGAGAGCAAACCCATCTGGACAAGATTCAGCCGTCCATCTGCATTTGAAAGACACTCCTATGAAGACAGCAAACTCCACATTTCGAATACAGAGCACCGCTGGTTTGAGAGAGGGTTCAAGGAAGCCATCTACCTTAAAATCGAACAGCCCTCTCTCAACAGAAGGGGAGGGATATGATACCACCAATCTCCTGTTTACAACACAATCCTTTCTGCAGTTTCAAGAAGGCCCCACACCCATTTGCACTAGTCTGGTGACCCCGAGGACACAGATAAACCTCCAAGTGGAATCAATGATCCTCAGAAAGAGGACTAACGACCAGATGACTGCAAGGACTATAAGTCCTTCCATCCTCCACCATTCAGTCAGAACTGAGGAAGCTTCTTGGATGAGAAGTGAAAGATCTTCAGAGAAAAATGGAAAAGTCCAGTTGTCTCTTGAAAAAAAAGCACCTTTGCAGCAGCAAAAGGTCCATTGGGGTGTGATGAACCACTTAAGAAGGGATCAGAATTGTGATCGTTGCTGTGTGGATTTTTTGATCTTCCCTTGCAAACGCTCCCGTCCGCATCTCCCAGTTTGACATATATTTGGATTCTCAGTCCTCGACTTACAACAGTTCATTTAGTGACCACTCAAAAGTTACAATGGCACTGAGAAAAAGTGACTTGTGACTGTTTTTCACGTTTACGACCGTGGCAGCATCCCCAGGTTCACGCGATCGAAATTCGGATGCTTGGCAACTGGCTCATATTTATGACGGTGGCAGCGTCCCAGGGTCATGTGATCCCCTTTTGCGACCTTCTGACAAGCAAAATTAATGGGGAAGCCAGATTCACTTAACAACTGTGTTATTATTAGTTATCTGCTGCAGTGACTCACTTAACAACCGAGGCAAGAAAGGTGGTAAAATGGGGTAAAACTCACTTAACAAATGCCCCACTTAACAACCAAAATTTTGGGCTCGATTGTGGTCGAGTACTAACTTAGCAACTGCAGTGATTCACTTAATAACAGTAGCAGGAAAGGTTGTAAAATAGGGCAAATCTCACTGAACAACTGTCTTAGCTAGCAGTGGAAATTGTGGGCTCAGATGTGTTCATAAATTGAGGACTACCTGGATAAGCAGGTTTGAAAAAAGGACTTTTGTCCTTTTTTGCTTAATTTAAGGTACACATTTTCCCCCTATGATGGCTAACTGCCTGAGGCTTTGTAAAAGCCAAATCACCAATCAAACGATAGCGGCCTGATAAATCTTCTCGCTGTTGTATTGCCGTAATAAAGAGACTTTTGTTTTGCCAACCCCTTCGGATTTCTGCTTTTGATTTTGTTAACCAGGAACTGCGAGTGTTACTCGTGGCAAGATTGAAGCCAATTGTTCAAGGCACGTGACCGCTCACAAGGGAGGTCAAGCCTTTTGCAAACCGAGGGGTCCTCGGAATGCGGAAGGGTTAAGTGTGAAATGTCACATACCCAAAAGGAGATCTCAGAGGGCCCTGGGTGGTGAGGCCTGCCAAGATTGCGCAAATCCATTCGGGAGCCTCTAAATGGCTTCATGAGAAACCTCCTTATTGTAAATGACAGGATCAGAAGGATTTGCTCAAAAGGGAAAGTAATGCAACTTGACAAGGCTCGGAAGCAATTTATGGATGGCGTTGGAGAATACAGCCATCTGAAAATCCTTTCTCAGGGAAGAAGATTACAAATGGAAAGACCAAAAAAAAAGGAAAGAGAAAGAAAAGAAAGGACGGAAGGAGGAAGGAAGGAAGGAAGTTGAAGGAAGGAAGGGAAGGAAGGAAGGAGGAAAGAAGGTAGAGAGAAGGAGGAAGGAAGGAAGTAGAAGGAAGAAAAGAAGGAGGAAGGAAGGAAGTAGAAGGAAGGAAGTAGAAGGAGGAAGGAGGAAGTAGAAGGAAGAAAAGAAGGAAGGAAGGAGGAAGGCAGGAGGGAGGCAGTAGAAGGAAGGAAGGAAGGAGAGAGGAAGGAAGGAAATGGAAGAAAAGATGAAGGAAGGAAGGAAAAGAAAAGGAAGGAAGGAAGAAGGAAGGAGAAGGAAGAAGAAAGGAGAAACGGAGGAAGGAGAAGGAAGAAAAAGGAGGAAGAGAGGAAGGAAGGAAGTAGAATGAAGGAAGGAGGTAGAAGAAAAGAAGGAGGAAGTAGAAGAAAAGGAGGAAGAAAGAAAGAAAGAAAGAAAGAAAGAAAGAAAGAAAGAAAGAAAGAAAGAAAGAAAGAAAGAAAGAAAGAAAGAATCCCCAAATCTTATCTTCCCAGAAAACCATCCATGTAATTTGCAAAAATTATAACAGCCTCCTGTGAACCAACAGGGCTGATTCACACAGAAAGATGCATGAGATACCTTGGTAGGATTTCATACATTGACTTTCCTAATAGTGCTAGTAGTACTAGTGATCATCTGATGATGTTCCCTAGTTTGGGTAATGAAACCTCTGCAAGAAAACCAGCAAGCTCAGAGAGCACCAAGGACCCATCATCGACTTTCCTCTTTGAGGTTTTAGATGGTAGAAGTTCTAATACCTAAGAATCACCTAATTTCAATTTTTCTACCATGGCAGAGCATCTGAAATGCAACTTAGTACTTTTTCCTGTCAACAAGGGAGAATCAGAGACAATCTGGTATAGTGGTTTAGGTGCAGGCCTAAAAACCAGGCGTTTATAAGTTCTAGTTCTGCCATAGGCACGAAAGAGATCTGTGTGACTTTGAGCCAATACCCAGAAGATGGTGAGTTCTAGTCATGCCTTAGGCATGAAATCCGGCTGTGTGACTTTGGACCAATCACCAGGAGAGGGTGAGTTCTAGTCCCAACTTTGGGATGAAAGCCAGTTTGGGCCAATCAGCGGTGGTATTCAGCCGGTTCGGACCGGTACTAGCAAACCGGTAGTACCAGTGAACAGTTGCCCCCCCCCTCCGCCCTTTCCTGTCCTATATTTCCCTGTTTTTTAGCTCAGCTGACATAGAAGGTAAGTTTTGAAGCTTAAAATGGGAGGTTTTGTAACATTGCGTGCGAAGCAAACTGGCTGTTAAACCGGTTGCAACCCACCACTGGTGATTGGGAATGAATTTCCTTTCCAAGACTGCTCTTCTGTACTTGAATTTTCTTAGGATTAGTATCAATTAGGAGATGGCTGGAGAAGAATTCAGAGCTGAATCTATTAAGATCTCTGTTCAGAATTGTTTGTTGCTAAATCAAGACAGTTCAGTTCTTCACGCTGTCTGAAATTGGGTGATGCTAAGTGCTGATGATGTTACCTAGTTGGGTGATGAAACATCTGCAAGAAAACAACCAAGCTCAGAGGGCACAAAGGACTCCGCAATCCCCCTCCTCCTCCCCCTCTCCTTTCCACAAATCGCACCCCTTTCTATCACTGATGATGTTACCTAGTCGGGTCATGAAATATCTACAAGAAAACAACCAAGCTCAGAGAACACCAGGGACTCTACAGTTCAACTCCGAGCTACAAATATTCTCTACTATTGAAATCAAGATGAGATCCGGCTTGTAGGATTCTCCAGCCTGAATTTCATGTGGAGCTGTCCGTGGTGCTAAGTTGGATCTGTCCATTTCTTCCCCAACCCCAATATCCTCCTCCTCTTTCTCTTTCTCCTCCTCCCTTCTCCTCCTTCTCTTTCTCCTCTCCTCTCTCTCCTCCTCTCCCTCTCTTTCTTTCTCTTCTTCCTCCTCCTCCTCCTCTTTCTCTTTCTCCTCCTTTCCTCCTACTACACTTTCTCTTCCTCCCCCTCCTTCTCCTATTTCTCCTTCTCCTATTTCTCCTCCTTCTTCTCCTCTCCCTCCTCTTCTTTCTCCTCCTCTTCCCCCACTACACTTCCTCCTCCTCCTCCCCATCATCTTCTTCTTCCTCCTCCTCCTCTTTCTCCTCCTCCACCTCCCCCTCCTCCTCCACCACAAACCCTGCAAGGAAACAACCAAGCTCAGAGAGCACCAAGGACCCCTCATTTTAACCCTGAGAGGCAAAAATTCTGCTTTATTGAAAAGTAGATTAGAATCAAGTTCTCCCCTGTTTGAAACTAACAACGATCCTATAAGGTAGGCTGAGAGGGAAGGGACCACAGCTTCTCGTTTTCTGGATGATCCTATCATCTAGATAGGATTGTGAGGGAAACGTTCAGCAGGAGGTCTCTTCTCGTGAGAGGAATTTTTGCCGCCTCTCTTTATGGAGGTAAAGTACAAAATCTGATCACATCTGGTGAAAAAAAAGCAACCCAGAGGCGTTGTGGCTTTATTTTTCTACGCAAACAGAAATCGCCTCCATAAGAAAAACCTGAAATAAGGACTCTTAGATGTCCTCAGACACCTTGCCTGCCTGGATATTTTAATTAAAAGTGTGAAGAGCGTAAGGAAACTGACACCCAACTGTGATCTTATTTATCAGCCAGGTTTGATAAATAGCTAGGAACTACTGGTAGTCCTTGACATACAACAGTTCATTTAGTGACCGTTCAAAGTTACGACGGCTCCGAAAAAAAGACCGTCTTTCACACTCCCGACCCTCGGAGCATCTCTGTGGTCACGTGATCAAAATTCAGATGCTTGCCAACCGACTCACATTTACGACGGTCGCAGTGTTCCCGGGGTCACGTGATCCCCTTTTGCGACCTTCTGGCAAGCCAGATGCCTTGAACGGCTGGTGGGACTAACTTAACAACTGCAGTGATTCACTTAACAACTGTGGCAAGACAGGTCATAGCGTGGGGCAAAATTGACTTAGCAAACATCTCCCTTAGCAACAATAATATTGGGCTTAGTTGTGGTCTGAGCCCAATTGAGGGCTACCTGTACCTTTGTCCCCTAGCACAATGGCCCCCAACGTTTTTGGGGTACCAGGGACCGGTTCCATGGAGAGAGTTTTTTCCATGGACCGGAGGGGGGGGGCGTGGTCTCGTGTGCTGCCTGCGTCCCATGGATGGGGCTTTGCTTGTTTGTGCGGCCAGGTTTCTGACACGCCGTGGCCCGGTGCCGGCCCACGGACCGAGGGTTGGGGAGCCCTGCTCTAGCAAATTGTCAGGCTGCAAAAACTAAGAAAGACACGTCCCGTTTCTTCTAAACATTTTCTTTTCCTGTTCCTCATCGGTAAACAGAAATCTTTCGCAGCTGCTTGCACCACTAAATCTATACAGCGAGTCCCCAACCTACGACTTGTCGCTTAGAGACTGTTGACAGTTATGACGGACCTCCCCGAAAGCTACAGGCTAGTCCTTGCCATTCGTTCAGTGACCGCTCAAAGTTGCAACCCACTGGGAAAAAAAAAATGACTCATGATCGTTTTTCACACTTAACGGCTGTTGCAGCATCCCCGTGATTAGGTGATCACAAAATTCAGAGGCTTGGGGAACTAACTTGCATTTATGACAGCTGCAGTGTCCCGCAGTTATGGGAGTCCCCTTTTGCATCCTTCTGCCAAGCAAAGTCAGAGGGGAAGCCGGATTCACTTAACAACTGTGTGACTAACTTAACAACGGAAGTGATTCACTTAACAACCGTGACAAGCAAGGTCATAAAGTGGGAAAAAAACTCATTTAACAACAACTTGGCAACAGAAATTTGCCAAGTCAAAGACTACGTGTTCTTAATGACCGCATCAGGGAACAAAGGGATGAGGTCGTTAAGCACGTTAAGCACAACAATCACATAGTCGCTTCGGTTAACAACTGTCCTGACTTGCGACCGTAATGGGCAGGTTCCATTGCAGTGGTGAGCCGAGGACTACGTGGGAACTGTTAGCCAGGAGCCATCTACACCCTCTTTCTCCCACACAAACTATCTAAGCTTCACTCTCTCGTGCTCCTTTGGAATGCAGCCCTTCCCTCCTGGGAATCCAGACCGCATTCCACTACACAAATGGGATGTACGTCTAAATTCATTGGGCCTTTCCCCATCAGCAGAGTAATTAACCCAGTGACGGTGGAGTTAAAATGTCAGGACTGTCCTACTGCTCCTTGCCAGCCATACTTTGCCAAATGCCAGTCTCCCAAAGCAATGGTAGGAGGGAGCTGCTGGGTGGTAAAGAGGAGGTCGAAATTACTTTTTGGATGTCCTGTGAGAGCTGCCGGCCATTCCAGCATCATGGAATGGAATGTGAGACCATTCATCCCACCAAGCCAGGGACTGTTACCAAAACAATTGGTCTGAATGTAATTGGACCCTTTAAGATAACCAAGGGAAAGGCAGGGAGAAGGGAAAAATTAACCAGATGATTTGGGCACGAAACTTCAGATCTGGCTTTGCTACTCCGTTTTGGGCACGAAACTTCAGATCCGGCTGTGCTACTCTGCTTTGGGCACAATACTTCAGATCCGGCTTTGCAACCCTGTAACCACTTGGCTTTAGTATAGTGTACTTTCTTTAACAATGGATTCGAGAGTCTTTCTTTTCTAACTGGCCAGCTTGGGACAGCTGACAGCCCGGCCACACCATCTCTTGGCAGCTGTTTTGGGGGATGCACCCAGCACAGAATTTCAAAATTCCCCAAATATCCCATCTCAAGGACTTCTTACCCACCTCTCCCAATAACATTTGGGCCTTTAATATTCTGAAAGGAATTATCACTGTTTCTATTTTGTGTTTTAGGTTGGATCACAGGTCAGGTTAGCTAAACAGAACGGGGTAAGCAAGCTAAGGCAGCCAGAAAAGGGAAACCCAAGAGAGCAAGAAAAAACGTGTATCTGAGCCTCAGAAAAGATGATTATATTTGAACACGAGGGTGTTGTCGGTATGCCAGGGACAGGCAAGGCAGATCTGATGGAGGGGAGTGGGAGGCAGGCAGGCAAAGGAGGAAGGAAGGAAGGAAGGAAGGAGGAGGAACACAATCTGGATCCTTCTTGGCAAAATTGGGATAGGGCTGAAGCACAGAGAGGATTTAAAATCACAAATTGACATTTTTCTTCCTTAAAAAGCCCCTGGGACAATGTCCAGCTGGCTGGAATATTTGTTTATTTGTTTGCATCCGCCTTTCTTATTTTTACAAATAACTAAAAGCAGCGAACATATCCTCCTATTTTCCCCACAACAACAACCCTGTGAGGTGGGTTGGGCTGAGAAAGAGAGACTGGCCCCAAGTCTCCCAGTTGATCCTTTCATGCCTAAGGCGGGACGAGAGGCTTAAGCTTTGCATAGCCTGCCAAATCAAAATTTAACCGTGGTTTATAGAAGAAACCACCTTTGGTGGCTTCAAGCTGACCAAATTCATTACAAAACTTGGTTCATACATCAGAACACCTTGAACACACTTTGGGACAAATAGGCATCTAATTTTATTTTACTTTATCCCAGAATCCCCCAGGCAGCATGCTTGCGGACTTCAATTTGCAGAATTCTTCCAGCTGGGAGAATTCTGTTAAAATCCGCCCATCTTAAAGCAGCGGAGAAACAGTGGTTTAGATTATTATTATAATGCAACTCTTGGAGACCTCCTTAATGCAGCAAGTCCTTGACTTACAGCAATCCCTTTAGTGTCCGTTCAAAGTTACAACGGCACTGAAAAAAAGTGACTCATGACCATGTCTCATACTTATGACCGCTGCAGCATCCCCGTGGGTCACGTGATCAGAATCCAGATGCTTGGCAACTGGGCTCATATTTATGACCGTCGCGGTGTTCCTGGGGTCACGTCATCCCCTCTTGCGACCTTCTGACCAGGAAGCCAGATTCACCTAACGACCGCGTGACTAACTTAACAACTGCAATGATTCGCTGAACACCTGTGGCAAGAAATGGGGCGAAACGCACGCCACGAGTCTCTCGCTTAGCAATGAAAATTTTGGGCTTCCGTGTGGCCGTAACTCGAGGACTACTTGAGTTTTATTTTATTTATTTACAGGTTGCCCATCTCGCTGCCGAGCCATTTTGGCTTAGCCTGACATGTTGCTCTTTCTCTCGGCCCCTCCCGTCGATGATTAAATTTCCATTCTGTTTGGATCTAATCTGCCCGTTCATTTCTACCTTGGTCCAACCCAGATTTCTTTCACTTTATATTACATTTCCGTCTCTTGCATGCCCCAGTAGCTGCCTGAACTTTGCAAATCAGAGTTCAGGAGACCTGAGATAAGATGATTATTACTATGACTATGACTATGACTATGACTATGACTATGACTATGACTATGACTATGATTATTATTATTATTATTATTATTATT
>JANHFL010150626.1:0-10712 GCA_032468155.1 Oxyrhabdium leporinum
CTTCCTTCCTTCCTTCCTTCCTTCCTTCCTTCCTTCCTTCCTTCCCTCTCTCCCTCCTTCCTCCCCCCCCCCTGATTTTGCAGTGCTTTGTAAATCGTGACAATGACTATCATAATATCAGACTGTTGGAATTAATTTGTTTTAGTGACTGTTTAAGCTTGTGCTAAACAATAGTGGAATTTTATGGTTCTCGGTATCCTGCTTGGAGCATCCAAATGGATTTAGATAGCCGGAAGGGCTGACAAACCAAACTGAACATGATTGTTCATGTCGAATTCTTGAATTGCACAGACGATCCCGAAGAGAGGAGCCTGACATGCCCTTCAGTTTTACAGACTCGGCTTCAGAAAGATAATTTATATATATAATTTATATATATTTGGGTTTATATATATATATATATATATATATTATGGTCGTAATCCATGAGCGTATAAAATCTTTGGGAGACTAATCACATCCACACATCCACAATTTTAGCCAGGCCTATTTAGAAGCCTAAAACTATAATCAAAGAACGATTGTCATTACAGTGGAATTTGCTCTGACTTCATTGTATATGCCAGATGCCTTCAAACATCACCATAGCAAAACGGCCATAGGTCAAGGTCCCAACAGTTAGTATTTCTCTCCGTCTGACACTCTGACTCAAAAAGTGGGAAGAACTGGGCATTTTCTGCTGAGGGAGATCCAGCTTGGTTCTGGCCCCCAAATCTTAAGTCACGTTTCTGCAATGTACTTTATTTCATTCATGCTGGCCGGGGGAATTCTGGGAGTTGAAGTCCACACATCTTCAAGTGGCCAAGGTTGAGAAACGCTGGTTGATTTGATTTGGGTTTCATGCATTTGGGTTTGCTCAAGAAACTGGCTTAAAACTGGTGCAGTGGTTAGAGTGCAGTTGTGCAGGCTACTTCTGCAATTTGGCAGTTCGAATCTCACCGGGCTCCAGGTTGACTCAACCTTCCCTCCTTCCGAAGTGGGTCAAATGAGGACCCAGATTGTTGGGGGGCAAGAGGCTGACTCTGTAAAACCACTTAGAGAGGGCTGGAAAGCATTGTAAAGCGGTATATAAGTCTAAGGGTTATTGCTCTCTCATATGCTCAAAATTAAAGGCTGGCTGAGCCATAGCCATCATTGAGAAGTGATCATCAAAGTGGCTTTTTTTTTTTTTAAGCTGGAATCGTGCTGATGCCAAGAAATAGGGATCCAAGATCCATGAGGACACAGTTCTACCATGTATTATTGCACAATGTTAGAGGCAACCTCAGTTCAAATATTTCATGAAGTTGGTTGTATAGCTAAGGAGCGACTTTACACTTCCACCTTTAGTGCCTTATATGTTGACGGGAGCATGAGGGATGACAGCTTGCTTGTTAGCTACTTGCTGTGGAAGAATAGAATAACAGAGATGGACGGGACCTTGAAGGTCTTCTAGTCCAACCGCCTGCTCAGGCAGGAGACCCTCTACCATTTCAGACAAGTGGTTGTCCAATCCTCTTCTTAAAAACCTCCAGTGATGGAGCACCCACAACTTCTGAAGGCAAGTCGTTTCACTGATTAATTTCCTAAGTCTCAGGAAATTTCTCCTTAATTCCAGGTTGCTTCTCTCCTTGACTAGTTTCCATCTGTTGCTTCTTGTCCTTCCCTCTGGTGCTTTGGGGAACAGGTTGAGCTCTTTGTGGCAGCCCCTTGAATATTGGAAGACTGCTGTCATGTCACCCGCTAGTCCTTCTTTTCATTAACCAGACATGCCCAATTCCTGCATCCGTTCTTTTTATGTTTAACCTCCAGTCTCCTGATCATCTTTGTGGCTCTTTTCTATTCTATAATAAAATTCTTTATAAAATAGGATAGAATTCTTTATTGGCCAAGTGTGTTTGGACACCCAAGGAATTTGTCTCCGGTGCTTAAACTCTCAGTGTACATACAAGCCACAAGTGATAATCACGATCATAATCATAAAATACAATCCTCATAAATTATAAGATACCGACGCCAAGTAATATTGATAAGATACTAAATAAAAACAATCAACATAGATGCAAACAACAAAGTGATAGTCATAAGAAGCTAAGGAAATAGGTAATAGGAAAGATAAGAAGGATAATAGTAATAAAGCCTTTTAGAAATGGATAGATTAACATTTACAATTAAGGAAAAAGAAGAAATTGAATATTTCTTGATATGGGACTTATTTTACCAATGGCTAGATAATAAAAACAGAAGTTAGAAATATGGAAATATAAAAAGGGCTAATGTTATAAAGGAGCTTTGTTAAAGCAAATAAGTACCGTAAAATATTATCATCATTATAGAATTAATATTATTGTGATGAATACTGTTGTAAACATTTTGATTATGATTTCTTAAAAATAATTGTACCCAGACAACACATTGTTTGATTGAAATTGAATTTTTACATATTATGTGAATAAAACAAATATATATTTTTTTAAAAAAATAGTAATAAAACCCTACTACATGATTAGATAACCTTAGGCATAAGACAATACTGTGGGAATTATGTCTTTAGCAGAGCGATGGCACGGGGGGAAATTGTCTTTGTGTCTTGTTGTTCTGGCATGCAATTCCCTATAGTATCATCTTGAGAAATTGAAATAGTTTATGTCCAGGATGTGGGGAGGTCTGTAGATATTTCCACGGCCCTCTTCCTAGCTCATGCAGTATAGAGGCCCTCAATGGAAGGCAAGCATGGGAAAATTAAGTTGATATTTTGGTCTAGGTCCAATTAGTTGCCCATTTCTCACACTACCTACGGTGACACTCCGCATGTCTCCAGATGCTTGGCAACTGTGAGTCAATTGCCAAGCATCCAAATTTTGCTCACAGGACCATGGGGAAGCTGCCATGGTCATGAATGTGAAAAACAGGGACAAGTCGCTTTTTTCAGCGCCATTGTAACCTTAAGCAGTCACTCAATGAACTGTTCTAAGTTAAGGACAACCTGTAGCCTTATTCACTCTTCTTACAGAGAATGCTTTAACTGCTGCCATAGCATTTCAGGGCATCTCAACAAATGATCCAAAGTTCACACTACTTGAGAGGTGTGGTACGACGGTGACCTCTGGATGGAACGATAACATAGTTTGCTCCTTCCGGAGGTTGTTTTGATCTGTTCTGTGAAGGCTTGAAGCAGCCAGCCCACTTTTGGCCCGAGGCCCTCCTGAAAGTCCAGAGTTCACTGTTGATACTATAAAATCCTGAACCAGGGGAATTGCTGTAATTGGTGAGATAATACATGTGTAAAAGGTGATTTTTTCCTTCTGATCCAGAATGGGGCCCGTTCATTAAACGGACTCGTGATCTCTTCCGGAGTTCTAGAAGGAACAGATCCAGACTTGGTCAGGCTTGGTGGGAAATTATGAAAAGTCCAATAAACTTTTTGTGATAGTTCACAGTGAGAAGAAAGGAAAACAGGCTAAAAACATATGAAGAACGGTTGCAGGAATTGGGGATGTCTTGTTTAATGAAAAGAAACACTAGGGGTGACAGGATAGCAGTCTTCCAATATTTGAGGGGCCGCCACAAAGAAGAGGGGGGGTCAACCTTTTCTCCAAAGCACCTGAATGCAGGAGAAGAAGCAATGGATGGAAACAAAGCAAGGAGAGAAGCAACCTAGAACGAAGGAGAAATTTCCTGACAGTGAGAACAATTAACCAGTGGAGCATCTTGCCTTCAGAAGTTGTAGATGCTTCATCACTGGAGGTTTTTTAAGAAGAGATTGGACAACCATTTGCCTGAAATGGTAGAGGGTCTCCTGCTTAAACAAGATGTTGGACTAGAAGACCTCCAAGGTCCCTTCCAACTCTTATTCTATTATCTAGACAACTTTAGGACTCTAATTTAGCAATATAATTATTTGGCTGTATAGTTAACATTGATGGCTAGATCTATCCTTCCATATTTTGCCTTTTTTAAAATGAAGAATCAGTTAAAAGGAAGTTGAATAATTTGTTTAAAGAGTTTTCTTTTTTGTTCTTGTTTTGTCCTAGCTCTGTCTATGTCTTGGTTAGGGACTAGAGAGGGTCCTTCCTGAAATGTTTCCCACGCCCCCCCCTCCTTCCTTTGACCGAGGTATCGTTTACATGCCAGTTGTCCAGTCTGAGGTTCTCCCTCCTGTCTTCAAAGAGCATTCTTACATACCATTATATGCTAGAATAAATTTGGCTTCTTGGGAAAAACAGCCCAAATCTTCTATCTGCAAGACCTGAAATGTCTATTGCAAGCTAAGAAGGATACTCACTGGTGCTGATGAAAGTCTGTAGGCTGAGGTTGACAACGAATAAGAGGTATCCTTAGACTACAGACTGTATCCAACACTTGCCTGCAGTTGAGTGTCATACAATATGATATGGATTCCTGCGCTGGACAAGAGTCAAATTAGACCCCCTATTAGTTTGTGCTTCTAGGATTCTAGGGAGCCAGTTTGGTCTTAAGAAAAGATTGCTAGAAAGTGGGAGAGTGGGAGTTCTAGTTCTGCTTCAGCCATGAAAGCCAGCTGGGTGACTTTGGGCCAGTCACTCTCTCTCAGCCCAACCTACCTCACTGGGTGGTTGTTGTGTGGAAAATAGGAATAGAAATGTCTTTGAATTCCTCTAACGTTCAAGGCAACTGGGCCTTTGTAATTCTGCCTTGTTTTGACAGTGTCTGGCCATCTTCCAAAGCTCTTCGCCTGCGTCCTACTCTCTTTCCTTTTCCATGCCTTTTGAGGCCGCGGCTGACTATTCTTTGCATTGTGTTATGAGGTTATTGTACCAATCAGCCTCCTGGGCACCGGAGAGCAATCAGACCTTGCAAACATTCACCGTAATGAATTTGCTTTGGAGAATTGTTAAGTTCTGTTTTAGAATTCAAGCGTCAGAGAAAACGAAAAGGCTTCTTGCCACCTGTAATATTGCTATGAAGATTTCCATGGTGACAACTTTGGCCAAGGATGGGATTCCAGCAGGAGAAAAGCACAGGGGAGAAAGGAGGGCTGAGGAAGGTCTCCAAAAGGGAGAGGTGAAACATTTGAAAGGATGAAGGAAATAACAAGAGGTGTATAGACGGGATGATTCAAGAATGATTTGCAAGGACAGAAAATTACAGTGACACGGGGAATGGCGATGAGATGGGCCAGTTTTTGCTACGTTTCCTTCTCTTATTTTGTGCTTTGGCTTAGTGCTGTTCTGTTCTTTGCGTAATGTTGTTTTGATTGATTATATGCCAGCAAGCCAGGGTTGATCCACATCGATCAACCTTCCCTGAAATTATTTGCCCCCAACATCACAGTAATTGAATTCATCCACCTTGTTGCTTCCTTGCTTCCTTGCTTCCTTGCTTCCTTGCTTCCTTCCTTCCTTCCTTCCTTCCTTCCTTCCTTCCTTCCTTTCTTCCTTCCTCCCTGTGCAATTTTCTCAACAACAATATAGAATTCCCTTGCTGCTGTATGGAGTAGTATATAAGTACTATTGCTATCATCACTCTGAACATTCCTGGGGAAAAAATTGCTTATAATGATGTCTATCTCCTCCTGTTCTAGAAACGTCATTTTGCAATTGAAAACCTAGCTGGTTTCTCTTCCACCTCTTTCTTCCCCATTCCCTACTTTTCCTCATGAAATATTGGTTTCTACCGATGCGGTACCAAAATCGAACATTGTGGTTTTTCCAGAAGTTCCGTTCCTTTGCCAAAACGGCTTCTGTTTTTCTATCTTATTTCCAGCAGGCTTGAGGGTTTCTCTTGGATACCCCTTGATGGTGTTGTTGAGTCTAATCTTCGAGAGATGCAAACTTATATGACTGGGGAGTGATGTGGTTTTCAATTTTTCCATCTCTCTGAAGCCTGCCTGGCTGCCTGAACCATTTCTTTTGGACAGCTCCTCTAAAGAATGAATATATTGGAAGGGACCTTGGAGGTCTTCTAGTCCAACCCCCTGCTTCAGCAGGAAATGGCTATCCAATCTCTTCTTTAAAAACGTCCAGTGTTGGAGCATTTACAACTTCTGGAGGCAAGTTGTCCCACTGATTCATTGTTCACACCGTCATTACAGAGTACATTAAGTCCTTGATCTGTTCTTTTGGAGACAGAGGCATTCCTCGACTTACAACTACCATTGGGACCAGAATTTCCATTCCTTAAGCGAGTATCGTCGTTAGGTGGCTTGCAACCGATTTTTTTTCCCATGCGGTTGTTAAACGAATCGTTGCAGTGAATCGTGAAGTCGTTAAGCGAATCTGGACTGCCCCGTCGACTATGCTTGTTGGAAGCCATCTGGGAAGGCTGCAAATGGTGATTCCCATCACCCTGATCGAACACCGCAATGGTTGCAAATGCATGGCAACTTTTGATCATGCGACCATGGGGATACTGCAACGGTCGTAAGCGCGAGGACCAGGCCTAAGTCAGTCCATTTGAGTGAATGGTTTTAAGTCGAGGATTACCTTCAGTTGGGCCGCAGGTCACAAAAACTACAACGATAAAGTGAAAGATGCCGTCACACTTACACGTCCATCCATTTGGAAATCAAGCCCAAATCATATCGGAGAACGACAGCTTTGTTGTCGTTCTCTGATACGATACGAGCGCCTCATTTTGTTTTGTTTTTAATCTTGTTCTCTTGGTTCTTTGATTGACGTGGTTGTTTCAGGTGCCATTCTTTGAAAGCTCATTGTTCTTTGCGAAGTGTTTGTTCTGGAACCGAGAGGCAGCGAAGGCAACTCCAACAGGTCGTGGCGTGTTCTCGTTTTCTTTGAAAAAAAGAAAAGAAAAGAAAAGAACGAAAAAAAATATGAATAGAGGCTGCATTGTCACGGTGCTGATGGAAAGGTGCAATCATCGTGTATATTTTTAAAGTCTTTTCAAGAAGATAGCATGTATGAAATGGCGGTAATTAAACATCGTACGTCTAGGCCCCTCAGGCTGTAGATCTCCACATTTTTGAGGGGAGATTTTACTGGCTTTAAAAGACTGCTTTCTTATTTATTTCTTCCACTGAGCAGGGTAAGTTTTTTCCAGGGCCGCGTACGTGATTTGTCCTCTTGCCATTTTAGCTTCCGCGATCCAAGTCAGGCTGAGAGATGGTAGCGAAGAAAAACTGGGATGCGGGCCTGAAAACCAACCAACCAACCAACCAACCAACCAACCAACCCACCAACCAACCAACCAACCAACCAACCAACCAACCAACCAATCAATCAACCAATCAATCAATCAACCAATCATTCAATCAATCAATCCACCTTTTTCCCCAGTAACGCAGTTAGCTAAAGCCTTGGAAATTATGTTGGCTCCCTCTAGGCCCACTAGATGGCGCACTTGTAAAATAAGATGGTAGAAATTCCTGTCAGCTCAAAGTTTATTTATTCATGGCAGAGAATTACTATTATACTAAATTTAATGGCCATCCAGAAGGTAGGATTTAAGTACATTGAATCATATGTGTTCTTTAATTTTTAAAAGGAGGACTTCCTGGAATGAAAGTGGAAAGCAGGATCAGTAGTGAGGATTCCTCTACGCTGGGATATTATGAGTCTGATAGCTGTTTACGCATCACTAGAGGGAGATAAAACATAAAAAAAAACCATTTTCCTCCAAGTTAAAAACACTCTACATGGAGTACACATATTCTAATTTACTGGATTTTGGTAGACACTGTAGGTGAACAATCGTGGCTTAGTGGCATAGTGTAGCATGCATGAACTAAGCCATTGTGGCTTATTCAAAAATTGATGAAATACAGGTTTATGGTGAGCCCGCAATAAGGATAGCATGACCTTGCCAAAATATACTGTACAATTTCCATTAATACCAAGACTGTTGCTGACATACAAGGCACCCTTCTGCAGAATTCCACGTAATGTCCTCCCAAACAGGCTTTTAAAAATTATTATATTTAAGTAAAGATTGCAGGTATAGCTTCTGTCACAATTCTCGAAGCGTGCATGTGCAAAATCCCAATCTTCTGCTATTGATATTGTACTCCTGGTTCTTTTTAAAAAAGTTGCAACTCTTGTTCCCTCACCCCCCCACCCCCCATGCAGCACATTTGTGTGATACACAGTTTACACACCGGGTTATAATGGCCCTGATTAAGGAACTGCAAACATAGAAGGGGATAAAATCATGGGCAGGAAAGGACCTTGAAGGTCTTCTACTCCAGCAGTCCCCAACCTTTCTGGCACTAAGGACTGGAAGACAATTTTTTCACAGACTGGGGGTGGGCAAAAAGAGGAGGAGCGTGCAAATTAGATCCCCTGCATGCACAGTTTTGTTGGCCCGTTGTGGGGGTCTGGGCGTTGGGAACTCCTGTTTTAGTCCATATGCTGCAACATTTCTGATATTCTTCCTTTCTGTGTGTTCTTTTGGTAAGAGTTCCCCAACCTTTCTGGGTTGGCGGCCCAGAGTGAGGGGGAGACAGGAAATATGGGGCTGGTTTTGTGGCTGGCTGGGGGGCAGGGATGAGTGGGGCCACGAGTGCCCGCACGAGTGGGTTGTCCAGCTACTCACGCGGCCCAGTGGCCAATAGGTAGCAGCCTAGCAGTAGGCTGCGGCCCACAGGTTGTGGAACCTTGCTTTAGGTAATCATTGTCAAAGAGGTAGTCACAAGCATCCTGGTTACTGGAATAACTTCATCTTTCTTGGCCGGTGTTTTGACAAAAAATGAATGCAGGTAGTCCTCGACTTCCAACAATTCATTTAGTGACCATTACAACGGCCTTGAAAAAAGTGACTTAGGACCCCTTTTTTTTCACATTTATGACCGTTGCAGCATCTCCATGGGCATGTGATAAAAATTCAGAGCAATAGCTCTTAGACTTATATACCGCTTTACAGTGCTTTACAGCCCCTCTCTAAGCGGTTTATAGAGTCAGCCTATGGCCCCCAACAATCTGGGTCTTCATTTTACCCACCTCGGAAGGATGGAAGACCGAGTCAAGCTTGAGCCTAGCGAGATTTGAACTGCCAAACTGCTGGCAGTCGGCAGTCAGAAGGCATGACTACATCCCACCTCATCCCCTCTCTTATACATTCCTTTTTGCCATTTTCCTCCCATTTTATTCAACTCAAAAGAAGTAAGTCTCCTCCAGCTTTTCACCTTTTTTTCCCCTCCATTGTTAAAGATTGACCAAAATTTGCAAGAAACACGGCATCAGAAATCAACAGACCATCGGTTTCCTCAAAATGGTAATATTGGATTTAGCAATGTTGGCTGAACATCAATCAATTCAATTTTAGACAAAAATTCCTGGCTTTAAACGGTTCTCATCTGTGAATTAGACACAGTCATCTCAGGTTGTTTCATTCCTCATAAGGTAATCTACACTGAGTTTGTCTCATATCCCCTACGTCAAATTCTTTGGCCAAAACCATTACAAACTATGTATAAAAATATGTGTGTAAGACTCAGGGACAATCTGCAAGATGCTGGGTGCTGCATCTTTATTGAAGACCTATCACTTTTATATCAAATTCATCAGGTAGGACATGGATCACCCATGCCTGCCATCTTGCAAATTTTGTATTTACACCTGACACTTTTGCTAGGACTGCTAACTATCAAATGCATTAAGTAGTGTCTACCGATTTTAGCTAAAGCACCTTATTCGTAACAGTATTCTGATGCATCCTGCTTGTCTTTCTCTTCTAACGTACCAACATGAAATTCAACCCATAACTGAGCCTTGTGAAATGTATTAATTGGAAAAACTATCACTGGGCAGCTTTTAAGCCAAGCTGAACTTTTCTACAGAAACTCATTTTGCCAAAGTAATATTATTACACGGTGGCTTCAAAATTACCAGGGAGTATTGAACAATGACTGCTAATTTGTAAATTAGATTGATTTCCTCTCCATTTTCTGTGTAATTCAATGTTTTGCTCCTTTTTAACTGAAGCTACCCATTATACGCTGGCCAGCCGATCACATAAATATCCCCCCACCATTTTGAAATTTCAGTTCACCTGGGCCTAAGAGAATTGTGTATGGTATCTGGAGTCCTGTGGCTGGCATTTAACAGAATAACAGTGTAAGAGAGTTGGAAGGGACCTTGCAGGTCTTCTGGTCAACCCCCCTGCAAAAGCAGGAGACCATATACCACTCCAGACAAGTCGTTGTCCAGTCTCTTCTTAAAACCCTCCAGTGATGGAGCACCCACAAATTCTGAAGGCAAACCGTTCCACTAGTTAATTGTTCTCACTGTTAGGAAATTTCTCCTTAGTTCTAGGTTGCTTCTCTCCTTGATTAATTTCCATCCATTGCTTCTTGTCCTGCCTTCTGGTGCTTTGAAAAATAGGTTGACTCCCTCTTTTTTTGTGGCAGCCCCTCAAATATTGGAACACTATTGCTATCGTGTCACCCCTAGTTCTGTTTTTCACTAGACTAGACAAACCCAACATCTGAAGAACCCAACTGTTCTTCAGATGTTTTAGCCTCTAGCCTTCTAATTGTCTTCGTTGATCTTTTCTGCACTCTTTCCAGACTCTCTACATCTTTTTTCTAATATGGTGACCGAAACTGGATGTAGTATTCTAAGTGTGATCTTACTAAGGCTTTATGAAGTGATACTAATACTTCACATGATCTTCATTCTATCCCTCTGTTCAGGGGTAGGCCGCTATGGGTTTGCATGGGTTTGGGTGAATTCTGTGAACCACCAAATCCCACTCCTGGCTGGCCCCGCCCACCCCACCCCGACCCTCCTAGGAGTCCC
>JANHFL010150657.1:0-10712 GCA_032468155.1 Oxyrhabdium leporinum
GTCTCTTTTCCGCAGTGCAGGAGTCAATAGGCAGAGCTGGCACATGAGAGGACACCTATCTGTGGTCCTCTCAGGCTACGCCTGATATTTTTTTTCTTGTTTTCCTCCTCTAAACCTAGATACATTTTATGGCCAGGTGCGTCTTATGGAGAGAAAAATATGGTGTATCTAACTTAGAGATGAAAACTGGATCCCAATCCTATATTCTCCTAACTACTCCAAGCAAGGTCTACTGTATTGGAATTAAGAATTAGGTTCTCTTCTAAGCACACTCAGTGGTAAAAGCTACTGTAATTATTGATGCAGAGCAGTAAAAGAAGTATTTGGAACAAAGGTAAGTTTACGTAAAAAATTGATTTCCTCAAAAGGAGAGCAAAGCTGCTAGTTTTAAGGAGGTGTAATACCTTCTAATAATCTAGCAAATCTGATACGAAATTAGGATTCGCAAATAGAAAGGAGATGATAACGCAAAATAGAGTTATTTAATGACTTTATTTTAGTGAGGTCCAACCAAGCCTCTTCTTCTCCCCACCCCCATCCCACCAATAGACTTTTCTTTATTCACCCTTGGTCACCCTACCCCGTTCTTGCTACTCCTAGAAAGCACAGCTGTACATCTAAATGCTGTCCCTAACATTAAAGATTCTCGTGTTGAGAAAAGCATGTATGTGTTGGTATGAGAAACATATATACAAAAAAATATATTTTTTTGCTAAAAGCAATGGCCTGTTTTCAAATTAGATGACTTTTATGAACCATATAACTTCATCAGACAGTGCCAGAGTCCAAAACTTGGCTCATCCATTCATGTTGCTCTAGGGCAGAATAGTCCAACATGGACAACTTTACGATTTGTGGACTTCAATTTCCAGAATATCCCCAGCCAGGCATACTAGCTGGGGAATTCTAGAAGTTGAAGTCCACAAGTTGTAAAGTTTCCAAGGTTGAACCACCCTATTCTAGATTCTAATGGCACTGAAACACTGCAATGAGTAGGAGGAAAAAGAAAACGGAAACTTTTCTCCATTTTCCTGCTCTCCTTCTCTCCAATGACCCATTTTTTTGCTTGTACCCTGTGAATTTTCTTCTGATTTTGGATGTGGATTTGTTGTTGTTGTTGTATTTTCCTCCTTTTCTTCCTGTGAACTGTGGATTTTAGGTTAATGAGTAACAACATGGCTTCCAGTTCTTGGTGCCTTCGCTGAAATGGTTACCAACTTCCAGATAATTTCAAAACCTTGATAGTACATGTCTTAGCTGGGTAACTGAATTTGGTGCCTGCAGCCCAAGTAAGCTAACAAAGATAACCCTGCTAGCCTTCTGCAAATCACTTAAAACACGGTCCTTTTAGCATCTTTTAGAACCCTATGGGGAGCCTATAAGATGGTTGTATTATGTTAAGTGATAGTTAGTATCCTGCAATCTTATTTTTTGTTTTTATTTTTATTCATGTTTCAGTTTTTTTAACATTATTATGTGGCTTTTAACTATTATTGTTCAATGTTTTTCTACGTTCTCCAGAGTTATGTTTTGGGGAGATCTGCAGCTGTATAAATCTGCTAAATATATAAATTGGTCAGTTCTAAGGAAGATCAACATTCTTCTTTGGAGCTGCCATTTGAATTGAAGAGATAAATGACCTTGGAAGACAGGAAGAAAACCCATCGTCTAGACAAGGGGTGTCAAACTCAAGGTCTGCGGGGCCGCCCTTGAAACAACAAAGGACCAGCTTGCGGTGCCACAGCCAACAAAAACAGAGCTCAGGAGGGCCACGTGCAGCCCTCCCGAACTCCATTTTTTCTGCCAGAGAGTTGCAGGAGGCCATCACAGCTGAAAACGGAGCTCGCCAAGGGCTTGCTTGTGCTAGCAGAGTGCTCAGGCCACCACAGGCACCCCCGACATGAGTGACATCGAACTGGCCACCCCCACCCTGGCCCCCCAAGGTCAAACATAACCTTGATGCGGCTCTCAATGAAACTGAGTTTCACACCTCTGGTCTTCCTTCTGTCTCTCAATCCCATATACCAGCACAGCAATTTTCCTTAATACAATGTTAACTTTGTTAAAGTTTCATGTCATGAAGAAATGAAAGACTGATGTGGCTGAGGGAAGACATGCTTCAATCTGGAGTTAAAGTTACAATGCAGGTTACCCCAATTATCAATGTGTCTAAAGCTGAAGTCACAGTATGCCTCAGGTGTGGGGTTTAAATACATTTTCTACAATCATAATTGTGTTACTTGAAAAGTATGCTAGGTATGGAAAAAAGCACTCTAGCTGCTGCAGCTACAACACAGCTGGGGTTATATATCCTCTATATATCCTCACTTAAAAATTAGCACATTTGACTGGTGGTAGAAAACTACTTACATAGAAATTGACAGATTCTTCAAATTGTGCTTGACAAAACAGATTAAATGTCAATTAGACTCCTCCTGGATATTACAATTTACAAATTACATTAGGACCTGTGAGCTTCCTGTGTCTTGTTTTGCAGTATCCAAACAACAAGTTAAAAAAAATTGCACTAAGAACCTCTGATGTAAAAACTCAAAGAGATATAGCTAGTCTCAGAAAGGCTGGTAGGCCGAGATAAGTAAATCACTAACGTAATTTTCAAATTGAAAAACAGTTAACTGCTGAAATGTTGATGTAACTTAGGAGAGTTTATCTTTGCAAGATTTGAATATCACGATACAATGGTGAAATACGGAAATTTTTACCAAGCCTCCTATCATGAATGTATACATATTAGTAGCGTTCCAGAGAATGAGGATACAGTGCATATATTATTTGAATGCCAATTGTATACTACAGGTAGTCCTTGACTTACAGCAATTCATTTAGTGACCATTCAAAGTTACAACAGCACTGAAAAAGTGACTTATGACCATTTTTCACATTTATGACCACTGCAGCATTACCATGGTCATGGGATTTACATTCAGATGCTTGACAACTGACTCACGTTTATGATAGTTGCAGTGCCCTGAAGTCACGTGATTCCCCCTTTGTGACCTTCTGATAAGTAAAGTCAACGTGGAAATCAGATTCACTTAACAACCGTGTTAGTAATTGAAGAACTGCAGTGATTCACTTAATAAATGTGGTGAGAAAAGTTGTAAGATGGGGCAAACTCACTTAACAAATGTTTCACTTAACAACAGAAAATTTTGAGCTCAACATAAAATAGTGGTCGTAAGTTGAAGACTACTTGTATAGAAACATATAATTATTGTGAATCACATGTAAAATTAACAGCTCAGTGGGACCCATATCTTAAAACAGTGGTGTCAAACTCAAGGCCTGGGGGCCGGATCCGGCCTGTGTGGTGCTTAGATCTGGCCCACGGGGCTGCCCTAGAAACAGCGAAGGACTGGCCCGTGGTGCCTCTGCCAGCGAAACGGAGCTCAGGAGCTCCGTTTTTGCTGGCAGAGGGTTGCAGGAGGTAATTGCAGCCAAAAATGGAGCTTGGGAGCCCATTTCCTCTGGCAGAGCGCTTGGGCCACCACAGGCGCCCCTGACACAAGTGACGTCGAGCTGGCCATGCCCACTCCACCCTCCCGAGGTCAAACACCCTAATGTGGTCCTCAATGAAATCGAGTTTGACACCCCTGTCTTAAAACAACCTATTTTATGTGCAGTAAGAACACAAATATGACATAAAATGGTATCCTTTCTGAATAAAAAGGAGCAGCTGAGGACCATGTATATAAAACTAACGGAGGTAAATTGTAAGCAAATAAGAGCTGATTTTCTATTTTAGTTATTTTATTATGGTTGACTTCATTCAATTTGTTTTGTTTTATACTATGGCCTTATAGCTAATCAATAGAGTGCTATTGTTATAATACAAGATACACTGATTATAGTGTGCGTATGCATTCCACTATAATCACAGGTTTTGTAGATTTTTGCAGTGCTTCCAAATGCATAAAATGTGGAGAAAAATTGCTGTTATATCATTTTTAACTCTCTGGAAAAAGTGTCTCCAATTGGTAAGGATGAAAAGAATGCTGGTATGTTAACAAAACATCTTCTTCCAAAAGAACAACATCAAAAAGGCAAGGTTTTTTCCCACCCTTTGGGTTAATTTTAAAAGGATTTTTCTAAGACAAACAGGTGAGATTAATAAGCATTTCTCTATAAGGCGATTTCCTTTTACATGCTTAAAAACCTAGTTTTGCACCAGTCCAACTGGAAACCAACCACCAACAATAGCATTAAATTAAAACTTAAAAACAAATATTTTCTTACAGTGCAAACTGACCACTAAGATAGTCCCTTATTCTTTCTTTTTTCATCACCCCCCTCCCCTTTTCAGGATTAAATAGTCTTTTCCCTAAAGACCTCAGAAAGAAGATTTTTAAGCAATATTATATTTTGATTAGACATATATCAGTAATTTCAAATTTGCAAAAAAAAGTTGGATATCAAAAAAAAAAGTCCCTGGTACTTCTGGTCTCACTGGGATTTTTGAAACATATCAAATATGATACTCCTATAAACAAATCCTCCTATGGAATTAATGCCAATATGCTGCAATTTATCTAAGAGTCAGAGAAAAAGTCACTGCCCTCTCAACAAAACTGACATTTCTGGCAGGATCTGCTGCAGAGCAGAAAAAAACATATCCAGGTAGTGAACTGACCAAGTAGGAACGACGAGACAATTTTTAAAAATTGTGGTAAGAAATATGACAGCCTGGGAATCCCCCCCCCCCCCATAACCATTTTGGTCAGTAGGGATATAGCTGTGTTTTCCTTTTGTTGATTACGTAATCACAATATTGCTAGCGGTCAAGGAGTAAATCTGGTCATCGATTAAACTAAATTAAGACCCGCTTTTAATATTATCATTCTAACTTAGTAACGCCTCTGAAAAAAAAAAGCACAAGTACGTACGTAGGAATGTAGTATTTGGAGTGAGTCAGGAAGGGGTTTTTAAAAATGGAAGGAGAACAAATAAAGTGTGTATTCCTTTCTAATTATCCCAGTTCCAACAGTGCAATGACAGAGTAATGAGAAGAGGCTTCTTTATAATGGCCCCCTACCTGTGAAATGCTTTTCCTTAGAGCAACCTCATCAACTTTCAGATACGTGGATTTCCAGAATTCCCCAGCCAGAGATTCTGGGCAGATGTCAAAGGCTATCAGATTTGGACCACTGCAATGCAAGCTCCAACCCATGCTGCATGACATGACAGGCATTTAAAAAGGGTGGAGCTTGTGGAGTGACAGGGCTTTCATCACTTAACCCTCCCATTACCCCCCCCCTTAAGAAATGACATTGATAATCTTTAGTAATTCTACTGCTAATTCAGCACTTAATGCCAGCTACGTTGCTGTTGCAGCTTTTTTCATTGGTCATTTCTGGTGACTGAAAAAGTAAACATGACAAGTTAATCTATCTCTAGTTACGGCCCCAATATTATCATGATCTGCTTAGTGCATCTTAAGGCTGGGAACTAACTCCATGTCGTATTCTGTGAAGAAAATGTCGCTGAATGGACCCCGTTCAGTTTTTCCATTCTGAGATTCAGAAATCAATTTCCCAACTGACAAATGGTAAAATTCTAGACAGAGATTTAGTTTCAGAAGAATTCTTACAATGAAAGAAAGGTGTGGTGGGATTATCATATAAATAAAGCCTCGTCTATTCCTTATGATTGTCTTAATTCCATTATTCCTCCGTATAAAAAAAAAATGTGCAGAAGTGATATCACAAATTACCACCCGAGGTGTCTTTTACTTACAATCAGCAAATTATATGACCAATTTTTATATTATAAACTCTTGAATTGGATGTCTTTTGAGAATACTGTGGACCCCGAGTAGTAGCTTTAGATCTTTAGATCACAATACTAGGGATTCAGTGTGTTATACCATCTCATTGGGAAATATAACTTGCCTCAGGGTATCCTTTAGGTTTCTTTAAAGCAGCCTTTGACTCAATATTCATCAAAGACTTTAGAGGAAATTAGCTGCCACTATGATTGATAGATATCTCCTCAAATTAATTATACTACTATATCATGGTCCTACCATCCAAGTGAAGGGTAACTATCTAGGCAACCCAATTGAACCTATATCTACTTCCAAAGGTGTCAGACAAGGCTATATTCTGGTTTCATTATTGTTTAATGTTTTTATGAATGACATCACTGAAGTTTTTGCCAAGCCAGAATGCCATCCGTCATCCCTTGCCCATCACTCCATTTCTATTCCTCTTTACATTGCTAATGCATCTATTCTATTTGTTACCCAAGTAGCCTCTCAAGGTATCTTAAAAGCTATATTGTTTGACTGTACTTGAACATTTTGAAATTACTGTACAGAGTTGCTGGGAGTCAGACCACATATACATTTAATATACTATGGTTGGGCGCATTGTTTAGTTTAGACTGGATTTAAACCCTAACTCTATCAAGTCCTTTCCAAGGATCTGAGATAGGCAGCTGTTGTTTGATAGTGTTAAAGCTATCATTGCAGGACATAAGCTTTCCAAGTAAAGCTGCCAATTGACTGATGTTGATTTTGTCAATGCTGACAGCGGTTCAGGTGGTGCTCCAGTGGCTTTGGGATTGCACCCATGGTGCCTATTACTCCTGCTACTATCTTTGTTTTCTTTTGCCGTAATCTTTCTATTTCTCTTTTCAGGTCTTTGAGTTTTGTTATCTTCTTCAGTTCTTTCCCTTCTATTCTGCTGTCTCCAGGTATTTCACTGACTCACTATGGAGATTTTTTTTGTCTTTCTTATCAATTGATTAGACTGGGGTTTTATGTTGCATGTCTGTGTCTATTTGAATTCTAAAGTCCCACAGCATTTTAGTTGCTTTATTTTCTATTTTATGGTCCCATCAGTTACTGCTTGCAAGGAAAACGGTATTTCTTGCAAATATTTTGTGGCTACCTACTATTTTTGCTATTCTGGCATGCTAAAAGTTGGTAGTCAGTTTGTGCAATTTTCTTTTGGCGGTGGACTGTTTTGCTTTTATTTTTCTTGTTTGCTGATTTTATATCCAAGGGATTCAGATATAACTGTAACCATGTTATACAAAATATAATATTCGGTTTGTTTCTTGCATTGAGCTGGTAGTTATATTTGATATCACAATATTGGCATTTTTTAATACTTGGGCTAGCTATTTCTTTGGAACAAACTTCAATGTAGGTTAATCTTATTTTGTTTTAGTGCTCAGTTACCCTTTTTTCAAATTCCTTTTTGTTTAGTAACAGGGCTTTGTTCTTTCTGAGGAGACGGCAAAGGAGTGGGTGCCTGGTTTGAGAATAAAAATGATTCATTAGATATGCTGGCTTCCTCTACTGTTGACTCCCCCTGGTTTACCTCTACAATCTGAGGTACTTCTGTCCAGGCAGAATTGATTTCTTTGATAGCTTTACAGTTCTTCCCATTCTACTAATGTAAATAATTTATTTAATATTACAAATCCATGTTGATCTGCTTGTCTTTTCTGTTATTTCTGATTCTGGATTCGGAGCTGGTGCATTCTTTTCAGATATTCTTTTCCTGTTGGACTTGATTTGTGTCAAGATATTAAAATTTAGTAGTTGGAACAGTAGAGTTGTACACTAAGCCAGAACACACAGTTAGAGTTGATTGATTGGAGAGTGCTGGTTCCTGTGTAAGGCAATCTGCACTGTGATTGGCTGATGTGGGGGTGGAGGGGGAGTTTCCCTTTTTCCCCATCTTTTGCTTCTGCATGCTCTGTATACTCTGTGATTTACTTCATCATACTCCTGTTTACCTGAATATCTTGTTTGCTGTATATATAGATGTGAAATATATTATTTGTATAAAACTACAAGTTTGGATCTGGGTCCATTTGGCCAGCTGCTACGCAATTCCCTGGCAAGTTACAATAATAGATCATTATCAGTCTTCATTTAGTTGTGACAAATAAACAATGTCCCCCCCCCCAGTATTCCTACAATGTTGCCCCAATTGCTCAGCCACCAGTCCTGTAGCCCACTTATTACAGGATGTCCAGGAACTCCAACACCTAGTGTGATCCTTGTTCAACACCCAATATAGTACGGGTTTCATAAATTGCATCTCACCATATTGTTTATGGGAGAAGCATTCTTTATTGGCTCCTCTGATGAGACCTGTTCAGTATAGTTAAACCTCTAACATAGCTGTCATTCACTTATGGCATTATTATAAACTAGACCAAAATAAAGATCTTTATATTTTTTAGGAATTGTAGCTGGATGAGGATCTGTAATAACTAATATATTCAGTTCCGATGTTTTCAAATATGCTTGGGTCTTAAATTAATTGGACAGGGAGATAACTTCATTCTTCTACAACATGGGAGAAATGGCAATTTTTAGGAAACCACAGTAAACCATCTTATTACAACCAGTGTAGATAAAGCAGGAACAGGGTCCAGGAAGGTATTTTCATATCTTTGCAGAAATGCTCATCTTAGAATCGTTTTCAGGATGCAGTTTGAAAAACCCAGTCTCCAATTTCTGTATAATCAGCTGCAATGTAGCATTTTTTTTCCTCATAAACACCCATTCTAGATAAGAAGACAAGGATCAGCCTCCTGCAATGTCAGATTTAGAGAAATAACTTTCTGACGCCCACTCATATTTCCTCAGATTTTACATTGTTAGTGGACTAGGAAGTTTCTTCTACATACAGTAATGTGGAAAGTGATACAAATTCAGCATTTAAAACCAGAGTGGCACTAACCAAGGCAACACCCACTGGATTCACTGTCAATCTGTTGCTATATATATGTAATTATTCATTTTTTCTCATCACATTAAATATGTGTATTTGATATGTGCATTAAATATGAAAATAGTTACAGGATTAAACTAGCAGTATCAATATCTTCCCATGAACCTTATATCCATGTGGGTGACATAATGCCATCTATTATTGTACTATTTAGGGCTTCTGCACAACTGATTAATAGTTCATACAAATTCATAATGACTTTAAAAGTTAAATAGTCCAGGTCAGAGATGGCTCATAATTCCATCCTATATTTCAAAGTTCTGCATGGACAAAATTCTATACACAGAATTCCAGTCTGTAGGAATGGCTAGTACAATTCAAAATAGCATTTCAAGGCAAAGCCTTAGCTGGTCTTGTTCTCATTTTCCCTCAGAGTTTTATCAGCTATGACAGTCGATTCATTTCAAGTGAACAGTTCTGATGAGATCAAGCTTTTAGTAATAAGAAATATACCGAAGGCTTGAGAATTGGTGGGATTTGCCAATACGATGCATTTCTCAATATTGAAACCTAAATGTAATTGGCAGGTAGTTTTTATGGCATTGGTAACTTGCGGGAGACATAATTATGCTGCTCTCCTTTGATCTTTTTATGAGTAAGGTAATTATTCCAAATAAAGAACTAGAAAATTCAGCCTTTAAGAGCACTGGAAAATAGATATTAAGTCTCTTCCTATTTCTCATTAAATCAAATTCCCTCCTTTGATTAAGTAATAAACAAGAAATCTCAGGGTGGAGGTTTCAGTCAGGAAAAGACGAAACTACTGTGTTCTCAAATTTGTATTATGACTCATAATTGAAAGACATGCTTACAGAACTGTCAATATTTTTGTATTAAAATGAACTGATCGGAATACTTCATACATCCACTATACATATATATCTGTCTTCATTATGAATCCTTTCAGCTAATTGTGCTAATTGATTTGCTGATAAAGCCATAATTGACTAGATTTCATATAATGCTAAGGCGTAAACGGTGGTTTTCAAGCCATAATATCTGGGCTGACATACTAATTAAAGGTGAACAAAACACAAAATGGATTGATGGAATATGTGAATCCACCTTAACAAAAAAAAAAATAAATCTCCCCTTTGGTAATTTGCAAAGAATATAATTTTCCCGTTCAGCATTTGCAGGATTATGGGATGGAGCCTTGATCATGCACTAACTCTAATGCCTATTTCATTTTCTTTGCGGAAAAAGTCATCTGTTATGTTATGCAGTTAAACAAGATAAAAGCTTTAGAAAATTTTTTGTGAGTGCTTGTTTGAAATCCAGACCTTTTCAGGTCAAATATCAAGAGTTTTAAAGTGTCATTTGGTATGAGGGCAGAATTTAAATATAATCAGCCTGTTTAATTTTACTACCATAAATGATTAGCTACAGAATCATAGAAATGAAATAACGGAAAGAATATTGTTGAGATGGCTGCATCCAAACACGTTTATCCTATAGTTCCCGGAAACTATTATAATTATAACTGCATAGAATAAAAACATAAATAGATCAATAGCAGTAAGCAGCAGATGCATCAGAAGTGCATTAGCACTAACAGAGCATTTTAGTAAATATAATATAGTAAATACTGTGAAATTAGATTAGAAATTAGTTCATTAGTCAAATCAATTAGAGGTAGTCCTCATTTAGCAATCACAATTCGCACCAGCAATTTGATTGTAAAGCCAGGCAAATCCCCAAGTGAAACTGTGATCGTGCTTACAATCTTTCACCTTTCCTATGCTGTACAGACTGTAAAGGTCATAAATGTGAGGACTGGTCACAAAGTTATTATTTCATTACAGTCACTATATGAATTAATTGCTAAACAAAGACTAACTATACTATACTGAAGTCCATGCTCCTGGTCTATGACAGACCTAGGTATTCACAGTCTGCGGGCCATATTTGAATCTTTGGCTATCCTATCTGGCCATG
>JANHFL010150668.1:0-10712 GCA_032468155.1 Oxyrhabdium leporinum
CTTATTTGATTGGTTATCTAGTGGTTTATGCTTGGAATTAGGTCCTAAAGGTCATAAAGATTGGTCGCCCTCCCCCCCTCAATTTTAGTTTAAAGCCTTTCTGATAAGTTGAGCCACTTGTTTTCTGAATACATTATTCCTGTATTGCTAGTCCATTCAATAAATAAATAAATGGGATTGCTTAGTCTAACAATTTAAGTAGTGTGGTTATTAGTTCATCAAGAAATAGTCTCACTTAGGATGTCAACTTTTTTCTCTGGGCAGAATAGTTAATTTGGTACCTTAACTTTGTGAGAGAATGGAATTTAGCAGATACAGATTTTTTTTATTGGTTTATCTCTGTACACCTGAAAAAAGGAAGCTATAGCCTCCAGAGGTTAAGTTCTATGTAAAGACAATGTAAAGACAATGTTTCAGTTTAGAAAAATACATTTGTTTTCTATGTAGTTTGTAAGTTAAGCTAGGCACATAAACCCACAGTTTAATCTAAAATTTACTTTGGCTAGTTGAAAGATTTTATAAACACCTTTAAAATAAAAATAAAGGTGAACAGTAAGTTTCTAAGTCTGAAAAAGATTTCTACATTTCAAAAATATTTCTAAATCTCAAAATTACCTGGCAGTTCATTATTAGAACCTCTTAGAACTCTGTTAGAATAAAGAAAAAAGGAAATGAGTTTTGTGCAATCTAATCTGAGATTTTACACAAAAGCAAAATGAACACTATTCCTTCATTTTATTCCTTAATTTGTCTAATAACTGGAGATCTTGTTGCATAGAATATAAATACTACTTCCAGAAGAATATAAGACTGCATATAAAAAGAGTAAATGAGTCCCTGAAGATATTACACTGCTAATCAGTGCCAATTATAGGGGGTGAGGTTCATCTCTGTTTCAAGGCCATTGAGCCAGTGCCATCCGAAGACATGGTCATGTGGCCAGCAGGATGTCACAGAGCACTGTTACTTTCCCATCAAAGTGGTACCTATTTATCTACTCACATTTACATGCTTTCAAACTGCTTCAACAGTAGTTGAAAGACATGATGGTTTTTTTGTGGTGAATTTAGTTTCCCCTTTCAACCCTGTCTCCCAATAGGATATCTGCTATCTATAAGTATTGAAGTGTTAGAAAAGTAAACTTAGTGTAGTGTACTGTGAAATAATTTTCTGAAAGCAATAAGAACAATGCAGACAACGTATTTCCATTCTGACATTTCGTGGCAAACAGAGGGATGAAAGGACAGTGTGATTTGAAGAAAGAACAGGAAGAGAGGAATGGACGCCTCACGTACATAAGCTTTTACAGATTTGTGTAAACACCATCACAAGTTATTTATGCTTTATGTATAGTCTTGTTATTTTACTGTCACTTATGAAACACTTACTGTGATGTTTTACAAAACAAGCAGAAAGCTTTTGTATTGTATTTGGGTTCCACTCTCTCTCTCTCTTGTGTATATTGATCTGTGCAAATGGAGATCTTAGCCTACAGCTTCCAATAATGCTTCTTTTTTTCACTCAGAGTGCAATGAGTTAGATACTGCTAAGATCCTGGGCACTCTCTGGCCAAGAGCCAGGACCTCTGATTCCTCTTCAGGGCTACTGACAAAGATACTTCACTGACTGAGGCAGAGCTACAAATGGTGCTTTTTCCCTAGTCAAGATATATAACACCAGAAATTTTATTTTGACTAAGGAGGCAGAAAATACTCCAAGTACCTTTGTTTATGCCAAAGTGCAACTTGTTCAATCTAGTCATTCAAACTATTGTAACAGTTTATTTATAGGAAGAAAAGCGAATAGTAAAAGAACTATTACTTTTCCTGTATATTTTTGTAGACTTAAATAAAATTACTTTTCCACAGCTTCCCCTTCTATTTAGACAATCCTGGAAAATGTCAAAGAAATAATGACAGGTTTTGGAAGGAATCTATTTTTCATTTTTTAAAAACTCAATTGTTTGATCACTGCTGTTGATGAAAACTGCAGAGACAATTCTGAATAATGAATTAAACTAAACAAGAAAAAAACTAATTGTTTGGTTTTTTTATTAAAACATTTGTGCTAAAAGAAGTAGTAGAAATTGTAACTTTCAAAAGCTGGCAACTTTTACCATTTTATAAGAAGATAAAATCAACAGTTTGGCATGTTACTGATCCAGTTTCAGTATTTGGCTTTTCTTACTCAAAGATGAATTCACACTTTAAATTTAAAGTAAAAATAACTGAATTAGTTTGAACTATAAGATATAAATCATATCCATATTTTAATTGCTACATAAATCCCTTGATACACAACCACAAAATATCAGGCAGAGTAAAGTACTGTCTTTCCTTCTAGTTCCTTTCTGCCAGTAAGTTTTTAAGGATCAGAAGAGAATACTTGAGTATTGTGAATATGTATCTCAGCTGAAAAGAGATAATGTAAAAAAGAAAATAGAAAAAGAAAATCTATTGCATTTAATTTTGGTAAGAGTTCCATGAATTTATTTCCTCATTTTTTTTCTAGCCAGCATTAGATGAAAAAGTACATCTGTACTGAAATATTTGTGTTTGTTTTTTCTCCAAAAAGATATCAAGGCAAATATATCTCTAAAATTAGCCTCAAAGAAATTAAAGGGAACAAAATACAACTGTATTTCAAATAATTCAGGATTATTTGATTCAGGTATAAAATATATGTATTATTTTGGTAATGAAACTGCCCAAAGCTAGATAAGAATTAGACCACTCATGAACCTCAGAATGTTCATGGACCACTCTATTTTTTGTAGAACAGAATTTCTTGACAGCAATAAGCCACCCATTAATTCATCTTATATAAAACATTAATTAATCTTATATAAAACCAACAATAGTTTACTGTACGTAAAACAAATGTTCCTAGACAATGAAATCATGTGTAAGGAATCAAGCATTAAAAATAATGGATAAGGGAAAGAATGGGATTTGCACACTGATTATGACAGCTCAAAAAGGGCATTTTCCTTGAGTAGAAAACTTCTTAAACTTGGAAAAACAGAGAAACAATTACTATATATTTTGAGCTTCTAGATTCAAAAAGGAAGACTTTGTTTGCCATTTTATGAACATGATTATATCATTGAATGTTGTATTATTATCAAACAGTTTATCTCCTGAGATTTAAATTACAGCCTCCCTAAAAACCTTTGAAAAATAGTTAAAACAGAGTTCTGCAGAAATTTATCTGACAAGGAGTAAAAGGTAGTTGAGAGGCAATTTGGTGCGGTGGTTAAGTATCAAGTTAGAAGCTAGAAGTTCTAATCCCACAGTAGTACAAAGCCAGCTGGGTGACCTTGGGCCAGTCATTGTCTCTCAGCTCTAGGAAGGAGGCAATAGCAAACTACTTCTGAAAAACCTTGTCCAAAAAACCCCCTGCGAAACAAATGCAGCAGTTGGTAGGAATCAACACTGACTCAAAGGCACAGGAAAAATTAAAAAAGGAAATTGCTGGTTGGATCCTGGGTCCTGGGTAAGTGTAAGTTTTATATTATAATAAATTTTAGCTTTCTTGAAAACTGTAGGGAATCCCTGCAAATGAATGGATATCATGGATCTCATTAGGCAATGATGGGTAGACAAACATTCCCCCCCCCCATCTTTTTCATTTACATCAAACTCAAGTCCTGTGGGCTGGATCCTGCCCACGGAATGCTTAGGTCTGGCCCACAAAGCCACCCTGGAAACAGTGAAAGACTGGCTTGCAATGCCTCTGCCAGCCCTCCCAGGCTCCGTTTTCAATGGCGGAGGGTGCAGGACATCGAGCTGGCCATGCCTACCCTGGCCATGCGCACTCTAGCCATGCCCACTCGCCTCCCCGAGGTCAAACACAAACCTGATGCAGTCCTCAATGAAATCGAGTTTGATAACCCTGATTTACATCATTGACTGCTAGATCCTAGTGGAGGAGATAATTGTAGGCAATATCTCCATGTCATCACCACTTCATTGACTACTTCTTTTGAAGTCAAATGAAACTGGAGAGTAATTCAGGGCTACTGGAGGGTAACTGCAGCCAGAAGAAAAACCACTGCAATACAGAAGCTACTACATCCTATTCCTCTTCTTTGTCTTATCCTGATCTTTTTATATTAGCCTTTGATACAGTCCACTTTGCCCCATTTTATTTCCCAATATTTATTTCTCAAGAAAAAAAAATCATTGAAAAAAAGTAGGCTATATAATATATTTAGATGGTCTTGCTCTTGGCCTTCCTCTCACCCTAGGGATTCAACAGAACATCTTTTCCCGGTGACATTTTTTGTTTAGGATTCACTAAGCAAATCCAGAATACAGCACTGTCAGAAATATGAATCTCTGCAGTCTATCTAAGAATTTTTTTTTTCTTTACCCATTTTCCTTCAAGCATGTAATCTTTTCTCTTTATTTCTTATTGCCACGTGAAGCTATGTATACCATAAACTGCCAAAGTGCCCCTTTCAGCATATGTTTATATGTGTATCAACATTACATCTTGAAGTCTCTGAAGGAAAGAAGAAACATTATACAGTTCTAAATTTTCTATCAGGAAAAAGTCCTCATATTTTTCAACCTTATTCTTACCTTGCCAGGAAGCCTTACAATGTACTTAATCTCCATACTTTTCTTTGTCTGTTTTCCCCATTGCTAGATAAAGTGTATTAAAGTGAATCACCTCTTGAAATCCCACTTCCCCCCACGATTCTTTGAACTCATTATCTGTTTGCCCAGCACTTTGGCAACAGTAGTGTCAGTTCTTCAGATTTGCCAGAGTTTTGATTCTACATGAAAGGAATCTGAAGGGAAACGGGTGGGAGGGCTGGAACAACATCTTGATCATGATATCTGAGATTCGGTTTGGCTTGTAGAGGCTAACAAAGTGAATGGTCTCTAGGATGACTTGTGCCAGATGTGGGCTGGATTGATCTCCCCCCCTCCCCCGGCTGATTGCAGAAGGAGGCATGGGAAATGAATTCAGGAGATTGTCCATGCCTCAGTTTGGAATCCAACATCCTAGAAAAAAACACCAAGAGAGGCTTTTGCTGTATCTGCCTATTTTGGACAATTGCTGGCCATTCTCAATATTCCCTTTTGGGAAATGGTAATGGGTCAAAAGTCCTTAAACAATGCATTTAACATTATGAAACAAGTTCTGCCTTTTCCATGTCCTTAGGAAGGTGAATAAAAATGCAAAATGCAGCCTAACATCTGGCTGACAGTATGACTATCATAATTATAAAACCTAATAAAGGAAAGATGCAATAAAAATTCATCAGTGAAGACAGAATTATGTTTACCACTGTTATGGTGTGCAACGATATTTACTCAGGAATTTTTGTCACATCTTTTCCTTATTAGTAACCTGTATTCAATCAAGGAAGCATAATTTAATTCATTTTATTTAAACTGAGAGAGATGGTCATCTCTTCATTCATGTTGTGTCTTGTGAGGTTGCAAAAAAGATAATCATATATGTTGAAATAGGTTTTTTGCTTAATAAGACAAAATGCTTCATCTGCTCCTACTCTGAAATTTAAATGCTGCTAAAAAATTGAAATACCTATTATATTCCTATAAATATTGTAGTTTTTGTGATACAGTGGATAGAATGGTCTAGAGTGGAGATGTTTAGGTTTGGATTGTTTCTTTGACCCGAAGTTAATTAGATATATGAATTGCAATTTCCCAAATTCTCACTGTTGATCAACTAGAAGTTGAAGTCCAGCTTGTTATTTCACTGAGACTTTCCTAGAGCATGTTTGTGCAGATATAGTCACTCTGTAGGAACAGTACATGTGTGTGTCATGTTCCGGTGTCCCATGTAAGAAAAGCCAGCAACATAAATTGAGATCAGATTGTTTACTGGAACCATGAAGCAACCATCAAAAAGAAATACAAAGTTTGTGCTACCATGATTAGTTTACCTACCCCTTAAATGTGCTCCACCTATACCCTGCCCTTCCTAATGACTGGCCATGCCCCTAACCACCCATCCTGACCTATCGTGCTTCCTGCCTCCTCCCATGTCCCGATACTCAGCTGCAAGCCAATGATCAGCTGTTTTGCCTGGAGTTAGTTACAGTTGAGCCTCGTGGATGCAGGGATAAGATGTGGGCATGTAGGCATGTCAGGCTCCTCCATGTCAGGCTCCTTCCCCTCAGTACGCCAAGTCAGCATGGCCGTTGTTGCCCATGCATGCACGGCCACTCCTCCCCCACTTGAATGGCGGCCCCAGGCCGTCTGGCAGTCCAGGGTTGACATGCAGCCCTTTACCAGGGGTTGACACCTGGAAGATAAAGGATACTGTTAGCTACATCCTGTACATCCATTCTCACCACCTTGGTTTGTTCGGGTTCTGTCAGTGGAACCACTTTATCAATCAAGGGGCTCTCATATCCTCCTCCCTTACCCATGATGCCTCTGATAGGGGATATCCCTTCCAATGTACCAGATATTGGATCCATCACCTATGTCTATGGGAGTCCAGTATCCATCCCACTTCATAGTGCAGTCCCCTGGGTATCGGGACAAATTCGGTTATGTTCATGATTTTGAAGGGTATGAACCCAGTGCTGCTATGCACCAAGTTGTTATATGCCACTTCGGAGAATGGCAACAGATCATCCCAGTCTGTCTGCTGGTACTTCACATAGCAGCGTAGATATTGTTCCACCATTGTGTTGGTTCTTTTGGCCACTCCATTAGTAGCAGGGTGGAATGCTGGGCTGAGTCCTTGTGAGGACCCCACCATCTTCAGAAGTCCCTACCAAAACTTTGTAGTAAATTTCACCTCTCTGTCAGAAATGATCCTACATGGTACACCGTGCAATCGATAAATGTGCGTAATAAAGAGCTTTGCTAGTTTATGGGCTGAAGGGAGGTCAGGACACACCACTTAGTGGGCTTGCTTCGAGAACAGGTCTATGACAGTCCAGATCACGGTGCTGTCACAACTGTCTGGGGAGTCCACTATAAAGTCCACGTCCAGTTCCTCTCAGGGTCAGGTGGGATTTGCTACTGACTGTAAGAGGCCAGGAAGCTTTCCTTTTTTCATTGTGGTGCAAACAGGGCAGCTACGCACATAGTCCTTCAGGTCTTTCTTCATTCGCTCCCACCAAAACTGTCAGTTTGTTAAATGGACCTCCTTTATTTCTTTATTATTCTCACATAAAGTCTGGAACATCCTTATTATTTCTTCCTGTCCTGACAATTACCTACAACTTTTGAAGGCAAGCTGTTCCACTGGTTAATTGTCCTCACTGTTAGGAAGATTCTCCTTAGTTTCTCCTTAATTCCAGGTTGCTTCCTTGATTAGTTTCCATCCATTGTTTCTTGTCTTGCCTTCTGGTACTTTGGAAAATAAGTTGACCCTCTCTTCTTTGTAGCAGCCACGAGGGGGGTGCTCACCCCCAAAGGTGGTTGACAAGGTAAGAAGACCTCATGCCTGTCCCATCTGCCTCCTTGCCTCTGGTTTTCTGCATACTTTCAAATTTTTAATATGCATAGTTTTTTTTAAAAAAAATAATTGCTTTTCTATTTATCTTTTTATGTTCTATAAGCCACCTAGAGTTCACCCTAACAGGGAGATGGGCGACATATAATTTTTCCCAAACTAGGTAACATCATCAATGCTAGTAAAGAGTGAGGTTTGCTCTCAGATTATATTCTAGTGGCTTGTCCTGTCAGTGTTGGTGGGGGTGGTCTTAGAGGTTCATTTGGTTGGGCTGTTTACTGTTGGCTCGTTTGGCAGTTCCTTGATTGGAGTATTCTTTACTTGATTGTTGGTCTGATGTTAATCTTGGGAGTTAATCTATACTCATCTGAGTGCTGATTGCTGGTTTTTGTTCCCTTTTTGGCTTGTTGATTGTCTCTTTTGCATAGTATGTAGGTATTCTTTATGTCTATATGCCTATTGATAGCTAAGTTGTCAGAGTGCCAGGCTTCTAGATATTCCTTAGCGTTTTTGGACTTGGCTTGGTCTAGGACGATCACAGTTTCCCAATTGAAACTATGATTAAGTCTGTCCATATGTTGTGAAATTAAAGAGTTTTCATCATGTGTTTTGACTGCTAGTTGGTGTTCATGGATGTGTTCTGCCAGTCTACTGCCTGTTTGTCCTACATAGTGATTGTTGCAGTCATTACATTGTATGTTGTAGATGACTGCTGTTTTTTCTTCTGGGGTTGATGGGTCTTTTAGTTTACATAAGATGTTTTGAAGGGCTTTAGTTGACTTGTGTGCTACGCCAGGGGTCCCCAACCCCTGGGCTGCAGCCCACTACTGGGCCATGAGCCATTTGGAACCAAGCTGCAAAAGTGGCAGGTGAGCGTGCACATCCCCACTTGTGTGAGCAGCAGGCGAGCGTGGGCGTATGCTCCATTTGCGCAAGTGGCAGACGTGCATGTCCACACTCACACAAATGGAGCTGTGCATGTACATGCCGGCCACTCATGTGGAACAAAGTGCTAAGTCATAGATCATAAATCATAAGATACAGAGAACAAGTGATAAATCATAAGATACCAATAGGAGATGGTAGTAGGTAGGTAAGATGAGAATATGAGAAAGATGAGAAGGATAATAGCAATACAGCCCTACTACATGGGTAAATACCGTGTTTCCCTGAAAATAAGACCCAGTCTTATATTTTTTTCGGCTCCAAAATAAGCACTAGGCAATGTCTTCCCCCCCCCCCATGTACGGGAGGCCCACTTCTGCTTGCTCGCAGGAGGATACACAGTGCAGTAGCGCCACCGCCACGAGATGGGGGGGTGGAGCTGCCCCATGTGCCCCAGCACCGGCTTACCTCAGGGCCCCGCAGCCAGGCCATCCATGCCCTGTCACCTGCCTTGCCTTGCGGCGTTAGCTCCAGCAGCCCCATCCAGCAGGACCCTGCATGGCCACCATCCCATTTCTGCTTGCTCACATCCACAACAGAGCAGGCAAGCTAAGAGATGGTGGACCAGAGTTGGTGGGCGTCCGCAGGAGGCTCATCTTCGTGTCTCTCGGCTTTCCTGCAACCCACATGGTGCATCGGGATCAGCTGCCTTCCCGTCACCACGCAAAGACAAGCCTCCCGCAGTTTCCCCCCTACTCCGGCACACCGTCTCTTGGCTTTCCCATGTCCCATATGGCATGTCCAGACCACGGGCCTCCCCACTGGGTCATTCCATGTCAAGTGGTCTGATTTCAGAAAAGTGCCCCGCTTGACCATCACGGATTTTGATGAAATTTTGTGTGAACATGCATACATGTCCCCAGTGAACATTGGTAAAGTGTTACATGTGCCGATGCAATACTTGCAGAGATATTGTCATTTGTTTGACCCCATACCGCAGCCTTCTAAAGTATGACACTGAGGTTCCAGCAAATTTGAGACATAATATCATGGCCATCTTGTACAACTTGTTGTGCTGTGTTAAACAAAATAATAAAAACATTCTCATGAGTGATCTCCATCTAGATAATTTGGAGCAAAGTTGACCGAAAATATTGTGGCTCGAAAAAAAGTTAAAGTTTGGCTTTTTATATCTCTGGAAGGAAAGGTATGATAAACATGAAACTTTGTGTGTAATAATTGAGCAACACAAGGTTTTCAAATATAAATTTTCATTCTCCTACTACTTTCCAATAGTTCACAAATTGAGTGTAAAGTTGACGGTTTTTGTAAAAACGCCAAAAATAGGGTATTTTCAGCCCGCTTTTACAAAAAAAAGACCTTCTGGAAACTCTGCTAAATCATTCTCATTAGAAAGAGCATGTTTCAAACCCCCTAAAAAAGTAGGGTTGGTTTTTCATCGCTGACGTATAAAGCCCTAAAAATAGGGACAAAGTTGAGGACGTTGCTATGGCAATGTCACATGCATTCTATTATTTTTTCATCTTGTTTGTTTTATATAGCCATCATTACTACTATTATATTGCGTTGGTCCATGGTAACATTGTCACTACCAGTTCAGGCACTTGAATGAGCAACCCCATCGCCATGGGGGGCACACCCGATAGCTGTGCAATACCCGCCACAGGTGGGTTTCTTAGTTCAGGATCCCAAGCCTGTAGTTTGGTTTCTTCCTCAAGGTTCCAAAGCCTTGTGTGGGTATCTGTCTGGTTCCCAAGCCGATAATTGAGCAGCTTATCCTAGGTTCCCAAGCCTAAAGTGGGTATCTTATATGGTTCTCACGCCAAAGTCTGTACTGTTTGTACGAACTGCCGTATTCCAACAATCGCTTATGTATTAATGAATTTGCGTGCGACGTTCTTTAGTGTCGCTTGTGGGAATTGATACTGTTGACCTGACGATGTAACTGAAGGTGCTGGAAGCACGCAAGTAAGATGTGGTTCTGGAACCCAACAAACTTCTTTCAGGCCAATAAAATGAATGAGCAGGGCCTCGCGGATGCATAAAAGTTACCAACGCATCATTTTGTTCAATCGAAACTTCCATGAGGTTGCTTACCCACCATTTTTGTCATAAATGCAGGCAACATAACAACTAGGAAATATGTTGGCCGATTTTCAGTTTGGATCGACAGTATTGGACATTTTGGCCACAAAATTAATCGGGTCATTTGAAATTTTGCTGACAGGAATCAAATTTGAATCAACTGGCACAAACTGATGATGATCTCTTGTGCCAGCTATTGTGCTGCTAATTTCTCATCTTCTTGTAGCATCCTGCTTTCTTCTATTTCTTCCTTCAGAACATATATA
>JANHFL010151078.1:0-10701 GCA_032468155.1 Oxyrhabdium leporinum
CAAGAAATCACAGCAGGGGAAATTCATTGTACAGATGTCTTGGAAAGAATTTGGTACAAGAGAAAACATGTATATGCTAACTCCCATCTACCAGTTTGCATGCCTGCAAAACTTTCTTGGTTATCAATATGGCATTCTACTTATGAAAATGTACTCAGTCATTCTTTAAACATAGCTACTAGAATGTATTGTATAGTTTGTTAGCAACAAAACAGAGCATGTGAATATTTTATTTGACTAATCATAGAACTGCAAAATATATCAGTTGTAAAGCTCATTTTAAGAACCTTGGTATAGCAACCTTCAAATCAATTTTTTGTTTGGGCTTGTCTATTAAATTGCAGGTTTGAGACTAGAATATGGCAAGTTATATTATTCCACTGATTAAAGCTGACACTTTTCTCTATAGGCTTAGCTCCACTGACATTAGAAGATAGATTTCAAAGAGAGTGGTAACAAGCAGTTTGCAGTAGGCTTTCTCACCTAGGATTTTCCCTCATTTACTTATCTTTGGGCAATGAACAAGCAAGAGTCACACTTAAACAACATCTATTTGATATAGACTGTCAAACAAATACTCGTATTACCACTCAGCTTCCTACAGGAGACCCCAGGATTACATACTGGTATCAGGTCTGTATCTTGCACAGCTTAACATCCCAAATCAGACGAGGGCTTTTACTTAGCCCGATGTAATGCTTTCCACTCAGCACTTTTGGCTGGAAGATACAAAATGATCTCATTCTCAATAGGAGTATGTTCTTGTGACCAAGGATACATAGAAACGATCAAAAGTGTTCTTCTGTATTTCCAGTTTTATACAGAACCTCAAAATGCTCTAATTACCCCATTTCTGACTACAAAACAAGATACAATCATCAACAAGCAATTTCTACTTTCTGCATTCCATCCTGAAATAACACAAGATTGCCAGGTTTTGTATAGTGGCATGCAAAACCGGCAAAGAATAATTAAAAGCAATTGAATCTGCCTATGAGTAGCCAGAAATGGCTCCAGTTCAGCATTAATGGCTATGGGGTGCACATGCCAGATCAGATATTGAATTATAATATATTTTTCTCAGGTTTGACAGAGAAATTTATAATTCTAAAACTGTTTTGGATAATTTTATTGTTTTATTTACAAATATACATGTGTGTGTATGTGTTTGTTTTGTATGCCTATATCCATATATGTTTTCAATATGTTGCCAATCTCTTGCCTCTTTTATCCTTGAAGAGGTGAAAACATTCATTATACCAATCTGATAATTTACCACTTTTTAAGAACCACATAGTAAAAGTGCTTATTTTAGTAAATTTAATCTGTGCTTTATCCTTTTAGTCTTCTGGAACAAGTTTTTTTTCCTGAAAAAACCTTTTCTAATGGAATTGTTTGTATTTAAATCATACCAATTATTTTAGAAAGATTAGCCCGTTGCAATAGGTGTGCAGACTTTAGATTTTACATTGTATTACATATTAATACTCAAGGAAATACCCTCTTTGAAAATTAACAGCAAATGTCCTTTTAGAATTCTCCTATTGATAACTATATACACAGTACTAGCCAGACAACTTGATGCATTTTCTTGTAAACCTATTGCTTCCCATCTATTGGTCCAGATGTTGCTACATGTCTAGAAAAGCCCCTGAGTAGCAAAATGTAATCAGCAGTAATAATAAGCAGGACATACTAGCCATAACTGTTTCCAATTTTATCATTTTGTTTCTATACCTGCCTTGTTTAGGGGACATGAAGACTATAGTATATATAATGAGATCTAAAAAAGAGCCCAATTCAAATAACATAGCATGAAACGTGCATCATATATTTCCTCCAAGAAACTCAGAGATAAAGAATCTAGTGACTTTCCCAATCTAGTGAGTTTTGTAAAAAAGGATAAATATCCAAATTACCTTCATCTGAACCAACTTTCAAGATGCATAGAACTGATCTTTGTTACATTTTTCAGCTAAAATACAGCTTGTGTTTAAATTTTCAGCTTGTATATGACACTCAAATTAAATTAAATTAAATTTATTCAACATATGAAAAGGCCTCTGAAGCAACTGAAGAGTCTGAATCTTACAAAAGATCTCTGCACTTCTATGTGCCATCAATATAGCTAGCATCAAGGGCCCTTGGTATGATAGATAAATAAGGTAATCCAGTCTTAAAACAGATAGACTATGTGGAAAACTGCATTAACTCATTTCTGATTAATTCCTACACTGTGTTTAAAGCATTAGATTCCTTGGAGTTATGGATAATACACAGACACATAGCTCAAATTGTCCCACATCTATATTCTTCCTACAGTCCCTTACAGGAACATGGTAAGTAATGGCTGCACAGTGCAAAGGTTTTATCACAGTTATATATTTGCATATTGTAGTTTAGGCTGGTTTGATTACATGTGGAATGCAGTGCCTAGTTTTCTGGTTTTATTTTTGTAAGGTCTTTCTTTAAAAATCTACATGTGTGCCCATTTATAAACTTGCATCTCATTTCTATGGTGCTGTCCTTGCAGCCTGTCCTGCCATAACCTGTGCCAGCATTGAACATCTTTGATCTAGTGTGTATTTTCTACCCACATCTTTCTGACAGAATTGTTATGGTTTCTCTCATCACGGTATTTGATCTTGACCTTCAATCTGCTCTTCACAATTATCTAGCGCATCATGAATTTTGTTGGTGGTGGTGAAGACTGAATTTAGTAGCTGCTTCTCTTTTCGTCATGTCTTGGCATTAAGCCATCTTTATTGAGCAGTTGATATAGTTCTTCTTGTGCTTTTATTTTTAGCATCATACTTTAGTAACCTTATTTCTTTTGGAGCTTTGGCTTCTCTGATACTTGCTCTACAGTTCCAAGCCACCTGGCTGTATTCTTCTTTTGTGACTATGTTCTTTCTAGTTTCATCTTCCTGTACATTTCCTTCTTTTGTCTTCAGGTTTTCACGTAGCCCCTTTGGCTTCTTTTTTTCCTGCCATATTTTTTCTCCAAGCTGTAATTATTTAAGGGTGTGCTTTTAATATTTTCCTCTTAAGAAACTCCCAGTTATCTTGAGCACCTTTTCCCAATACCATCTCTTTCCATGGAATGTATTTATTTACTCTATATAACATCCCATCTCATTTTTACACAATTCTAGCTGGCTTGCAATTAAATAAAAACAAGAAATACATAATATTTAGAGTAAATAAATACGGTGTGTGTGTGTGTGTGTGTGTATGATTGGCCCTGTCCTTGTTCACCTTTTGTAAGGCCTTGAAAATGTATTTAAGCATGGGGCCTATATATATTATATATTATTATACTATACACACACACACACACACACATATATTATACGTCACATGCTTAAACACAACATTTTCAAGGCCTTACAAAAGGTGAACAGAGCCAGGGCCAATCTAATTTTGGGGGAATGATGTTCCAAAGGGTGGCTGGCATGACAGAAAAGCGTCTCCTTCTGGTCCCTGCCAGCTGACATGATGGTCCTCAGAGCCTGACATACCTGCCAGATTGGATAAGATGGGTAGAATACAACTGGGGAGAGACATTCCCATAAGTAACTTGGTCCTAAGCCATGATGGGCTTTGAAGGTATAACCTACTTATCATTATAAATCTACTTTTCTTAAGTCCAAGCAGAGGTGAAATCCTACCACTTCGGACTGGTTCGGGCTAACCTGTAGGTCTGATGATCAGCTGGAGGCCAAATGATCAGCTGGCCCTGCCCACCTGGCCCTGCCCTTTCCCATCCTATATCCACTCAGCTGATTCGTGCAACAAAGCGGATTGCCGCACCTCAGCTGTGTTACTAACCGTGAAGTAACACCAAAGGTAAGTTTTCAAGCTGTTTGTCCACGTGCACACACCGAACCGGTAGCAGATTTCACAGGATTACACAATTGATTCCAAAATATATTTAACTTCCCTTAAGATCAAGAACTCCAGAATTATACAATTCTTTTGTCCAATGTTCCTGTTCTTCTTAAGTCTTCCCTATTTTAGAATTTGTCAGGGTAGCAAATACCTACCACCATCACTCTTTGCTGTTACTTCGTGTCTCTTTCAAACATCTTCCAAAATCATCTTGTCAATTGATGCTTGGTCAGTTCCTTTCTGTTCAGGTGAAAATAGCTTGTTTTCAGCTAGATACTATTAGACTGAATCAACTACCATACCAGTCAGCAATTTGAAAATAGTTGGTAAGCAGAAAATTGGCCTCTAGTTGCCTAATGCTGTCCATTTTGTTGGATCTTTCATTAGGTAGTTTTTTCCAGATGTTAACTAATCTTCAATAACTACTTAAATTTGCTTCATCAATCTTTTTTTCTTTTTCTATGTGACAATGTATGTTTATTAATATAATGGAGATTTTTGTATTAAATAATTAGCTTAAAGCAAAACCATAAACATGTAATCAGTACTTTGATGAAAATAGCAGTAGCTCTTTTTTAATGTTGTATTTAAAATTTGCATGAAAAAGCCAAATAACTCTATGCTTGTAACATTGACATCATAATTGTAATTCATATTGGTATTTTTCAAGCTATCTAAATAATGGAATGTTAATCATCTCTATTCATATCATATAAACATCACTCTATTGAAACAATACAATGAATTAAGAGTTTAACAATACAAAACAGAAGCAAACAAATAAAAGAATTATAGGAATACTTTTTTGTTTGAATGAATCCGGGGATAGCAGGGTTTCTTGACAGTATTCATTAGCTGAGTATTCTAAATTTAAAAATGTCTGAATAAGGCTTGATAATTATTAGTAATTTAGGATTCTCAAGCAGCATATCTAGGAGAGGTGAGGAGAGGGAAAAAAAGGAAAAGTATGTGTTTGCTAAGGACAAACCATACCATACTAATCTTACATTTTTTAATGACATAATAACTTGTTTAATAGATCAAAAGTATGCTACAGGTGTAATGTATTTTGATTTTTCATGATAACTTTATGGATAGAATGCACAAATGTAGGTTAAATAATACAGTGCTCAGGTGAATTTGCAAATGATTCTATAACCAATCTAAAAAGTGCACCTAAATAGTTCTACATCATCCTGATGGGGGGGGGGAACCCAGAAGGGAACAGGATTCATTCCTCCACCCAGGGGTGGGCTTCAAAAACCTTAGCAACAGGTTCGCTGCCCGGTTGCTGGGTGGGTGTGGCCATGGTGGGTGTGGCCTACTTGGCCTCCTGCACCACAGGGGGGGGCATTTTCACCTTTCCCGAGGTCCAGAGGCTTTCCTCGAGTGCAGCAGGGGCGGCGCAGAGCTCACCAGAGCAGCTGGGGTGGCTGAAAGGTAAGTTATTTAGTGATAGCTTAGGGCAAGGGTGGCTGGGTGGGCCCAGCCAAAGCTCAGAGCAAGAGGTTCGCCCAAACCTCAGCGTCCATGCAGCAGCCCACCCTGTGCAAAACGGTCTCCCCTGGGCTCTGGACGCTTTCTGGAGGCTGGAAACAGGCCCATTTTTCTCCCTCCCCAAGCCTCTGCATGCACCCTGCTCTTACCTGCATCCACAACGGGCCACGTGGAGAGTCCTGGGAGGGACAGGACGGGGTGGGCAGGGCCAGCCAGGAGTGGGATTTGGGGGTTCGGTGATCCTTGCAGAATCTTCACTAAGGTCTGCCCGAACCCCCGTGAACCCCCAGCAGCCTATCCCTGCCTCCACCTAATGCTTTATGTATCTTTATAAATGACCCACAAGATGTTATGGGAGGGAAACTTATTAAGCAAATGATAGCAAGCTAGGGAATTTGGCTAATGAGAAAAAAATCATAATTCAAGATGACTTTGACAAGGTTTAGAGATAGGGTCAGGGGATTTTTCAATGAGTAATAAGTGTAAGGTCTTGTATATGAGTAGAAAAAAAATCAAATGTGTAGGTATATGGTGAAACTAGCTTGGTAGTTCAGCATCAGTATCAAGAGGATCTAATTGTTGAAGTGGATCATTAGTCTTATATGAACAGGTTTACGGAAACTTGGACTGCATTAACAGAAACATGGCATCATGTTCATTGTTCTAAGGTACTTTTTGCTGCTTATGCTAGCAGAATTATGACTCTTGCATTTTCAAAGGAACGTGAAAAATCTGAAGTAGGTTCAGAAAAGAGCTTAGTCAGAAAGTTATGGGAACCAGGTTCTACATGGAATGGTCAAATAATCTGGGCAGGTTTGGCTTGCAAAACAAAAGACTAAAGGAGATTTGATGACCTTTTAGAAATTTATAGAGTGCTGTCATTGCAGCAAGGGGTGGATCTTCTTGCAACTGAAACAGAATAGAACAAGGACTGGATAGGCTAAAAGAAAATTGATAATAAGCACCCCTAAGCAAGGCAAAGACTACCTACAATAATATGCTAGAGGTTTTCAAAAGGGTGCTGTCAGGAATGTCTTAGCATATTGCAGCTGGAATTGGACAACCTGTTCTATACAGGCCCGTTTGATTCACACATTCTCTGATTGTATAAACTTAAATAAAATTTGTCCTAAATCTTATTTAAAGAAACCAAACTATGTTAGCCTGCTGTTTTTCACTGATCTAGCAGAAAATATTCTATCCAGCATAATCTCTCCAGAGGCATACACTTTGATTTAGTTGGCTTTTACTTCCCCAAAACATGCTTGCTGGAAATTATGAGAATTGAAGCCACCCATCAGGTGGGAGAAAGCTGAACACAAGCCAGCCAATTTCGCAGAATATAGTTAAAGTACCTTGGGGAGAAAGGTAGCCCTTTCTCTAACTAAAAGCTTCATCAAAAATGTGACAATGGTATAGCGTACAGCCTATTTATTTCCACAGTGAAGTATTACATTACCTCATACTACAGGAAAAACCACAGGAATTATTAATAGGATAAACATGATATTCTTCAGTATGCTCATGAACAAATTATTTGATAATTGCATGTCAAATGAAATGCTGAAAACTGTATGAGCACTTGGACCGGGACAGGAAAAAAAAGCATTAACTTTCAGTTGCCTTCAGTAGATTTCAAACTACACTGGAATCTTATAAGTTGATATTAAGTCCACCTGCTGTGGGAGTGATAAACTCAGTTTAATTCTAGTATGTCAGATGGAGAAAAAAAAATCTCTAACAAAACAGACACCATCAATAGAAGATGCAGAAATATTCTTTTGCCAAGAATAGTGTTTTTGTTTTAAACAATATTTTGACAAAAGATATACCATTTAAGAAATAACAGGAAGACGTATCTAGGTTTACATGGCAAGAGAAAAAAACAATGATTAAATATAAAATTCCCCAAGATGGAAACTTCGGACCATCTAATTTGAAGTGACTTTTTCTAGCCAACTGCTTGGTTTGGTTGAAGGAGTGGGTGCTGATGAGGAATAAGGAATTCTAGAGCAGCAGAACCTGAGGATTGGATGGCATGGCTATCTATAGCACAATAAAGTTCATATAGTTTTTAAACTGTGCCACTATGGAAGACCCTTGGTGGCACAGTGGTTAGAATGCAGTATTGCAGGCTAACTTTGCCCATAGTCAGGAGTTTGATTCTGAACAGCTCAAGGTTGATTCAGCGTTCTATCCTTCTAAGGTTAGTAAAATGAGGACCCAGATTGTTGTGGGCAATATGCTGACTCTGTAAACTGCTTAGAACACAAGTGTCAAACTCGCCGAGTCACATTGACGTCATGTGACATTTTGTGATGTTTTTTCCCCTTTGCAGAGCTAGGGTGGGCTTGGCCTATGCGAGGTGCATCCAGACTGTGGGCTGCCAATTTGACACCCTTGGCTTAGAGAGTTTTGTAAAGCACTATGAAGCGGTATATAAGCCTAACTGCTATTGCTAATTGACTGCAGAAATATTTCATATTCAGTGGTTTCCATATGCACAGTTAAGAGAAAGATTTCAGATAAGAAACAAGACAAAATTTGAAATTGAATTATGTACAAATGCTGAACATTTAATGGCTAGAATGATTAACTTTTATTGACATTTGAAACAAGATTAATGGGAAAATATGTGGCTAAAGTTTATATTATGCTATAATTTAAAAGAAAAATTATCTAAAATGTATAAAGGTACTTCAAATTTATGTGGGAAATGTGTAAAACATTAAGGATCATTTTATCATGCCTGGTGGACTTCAAAAAAACATATATATATATATATATATGTATCTTCGGTTCTTTTCGGGTTTTCTCCCGCGTAGAATTGGCGGTTTCTTTTGCAACGTTTTGGCGGAATCGCAACCGCCATCTTCAGGCTATACGTTCGGGTTCGCTCTGCGAACGTGGGGGAAAACCCAAAAAGAACCGAAGATACACATACAAATATATATATAATCTCTTTTTATATAATGAGAAGTTGATAATTTAGACGAGAGCCTTGTAATATTTTTTTCCTTTGAAACAAAGTAGCTTATTATTCTAGTTTGTATTTTGATAACAAGATAGCATGGCATGATATAAACAATAATATAATATTTTTGTAAAATGTAGCTTACAAAAATTTCAAGAGATTAATAAAATGGATTACATTTAATGGAGATCATTCTATAGTTCCAATGGGATTTTAATTAGATTTAAATATAGTGCATTTTAGGGACTAAAGTTTTCATACCTGCTTTTGTGATTGGTCATTATTATTATTAGTTTCATGGACATCAGCTTAGTTCCAGATTACTTTTTTGAAAGGTAATGTGAAAATAATTGAAATTTATGCTTTGAATTTTTTTGCAAAAATGAGTGAAAAACAGGTGTTAAGTATAGCTGGAATTTCCCAAAATCTATTTGTATATTCAGGTTTTTTTGTGTTATTTTATTGCATCTAGTATTACTCTGAAGTATTTTATTGGTAATATATTAGTAAATATCTAGAATGTAAAAATGTTTTCATGGTCATTTTGTATAGAGATCCTATAAGACATAGAAGGTGAGAGGTTAAGACTAACAATAAGAGTTAATAACATTGATATAGCAAATTATAACATAACTTTATGCTGCATGCAAATGTTTTCCAAATTATACTTAGGAAAGACACAATTTGATAAAGGCACATTATGTGGAAGAAAGACTGCTTAATCTATGCAGCATTCTATATATGCTAACATATATGTATAACAATGCACATTATTTCTGTTTCATTGTGGATGCAAATAATGACATTTGAATCTCTGCTGTTATACTTTGGATACTACATTTTATTAGCAAGTATTGCCAAATTATATAAAGCTGGCATACACAATCCTTAAGTATTTGACTTTGTAGAACTTAAAATAACATTCATCTATTAGTATTGTTATGAATAGTTAAGGTATGTAAAGCAAGCAACACATTATTATAGCTCAGCCATTTGGAATAAATACTTTCTGAATTAATTTGTAATAGATGCATGTTTAGTAATTTTTCCTTTCTTTTTTAATTGCTTAGAAAAAGAAGCCCATCAATACCCAGGGATCAGAACAGAAGTTTCAATCAGCTGGAGGAGAGAGACGACTATTCACAGTATGCAACATCAGATGCTGCAATGCCAAGATCACCATCAGATTATACAGACAGACATTCACAACATGGGTTGCAACCATATGAAGAACCTGAAATTGATGACTATAGGGATTCTAGCAGGAGAAATCGCAGACGTTCAAGGGAATATCCTTTAGAGGAAGATGACATGCAAAATAGAGGGGAATATGAAAGGCAGCGGAGGGAAGAAGAATATCAAGCACGATACCGAAGTGATCCTAATTTGGCTCGTTATCCTGTCAAACCCCAACCATATGAAGAGCAAATGCGCATTCATGCTGAAGTCTCGCGTGCACGTCATGAAAGAAGGCACAGTGATGTGTCTTTGGCCAATACTGAATTGGAAGATTCCCGGATTTCGATGATGAGAATGGACCGACCATCAAGGCAAAGGTCTGCCTCTGAACGCAGAGCTGCCATGGACCAACGTTCGTATTCAATGGAAAGGACTCAGGGACTAAGTCCCAATAGGCAGAGAACCGCAAATCACAGTCCTCCAACACCTAGGAGGAGTCCAATACCTTTTGATAGACCAGATATGAGGAGAACTGATCCATTAAGAAAACAGCATCATTTAGACCCAAGCTCAGCTGTACGGAAGACAAAACGTGAAAAAATGGAAACCATGTTAAGAAATGATTCATTGAGTTCAGATCAGTCTGAATCAGTTAGGCCTCCACCACCAAAGCCTCATAAAACTAAAAAAGGAGGTAAAATGCGCCAGGTGTCATTGAGCAGCTCTGAAGAAGAGTTGGCTTCTACACCAGAATATACAAGCTGTGATGATGTAGAAATTGAAAGTGAAAGTGTTAGTGAAAAAGGTAAGGTCTTTTTTTCTGCTTGCCTTTTAAGTAGAGGGCAATTTATTTTAAGTATGGGATTTGAAATTACAATAGAAGTACACAGTTATCGTGAGGTTATGTTCTTCATGCTGATGCTTTAAAATGTGGTTTTGTCTAATTTCAGTAGAGCTTTACAAATGAATTTTGTGTATCTTCTCTTTTTTAATAGGTTTAAATCTACATGAATCCAGTATTTGATATAATATTTTTGTTTTTATTTGCTTTATATAAACATGGTTTCCAGGGCAAAAGTTGAATTTGACAACATATCTACGAGGCCTAATAAAATTGAACAAAGACGGAGGAGTATTCATCCTCTCCTTGTCCAGCCATT
>JANHFL010151157.1:0-10699 GCA_032468155.1 Oxyrhabdium leporinum
AAAAATAGCATGGAGAGGTTTTCCAATAATCTCTCAATCCCTTCTTTTGTGTTTATGTGCAAAAATAGAATATATTAGACACAATGAAATAGACAATTTTATACTTATAAATAGGTGTGCTGCTGAAGTTGTACTTTTTATTAATTTGCAGCAAATTGCTTGGAAGAGAGTCCCAGGGGTGGGCTTCAAAAAATTTAACAACCGTTTCTCTGCCCAGTTGCTGAGTGGGCGTGGCCATGGTGGGTGTGGTCTAGTTGAGGCCCATTTCTGGCCTTCTGGAACTTCCGTGAGGTCCGTTTTTCACCCTCCCCGGGCTCTGGAGGCTTTCCTCGAGCCTCTGGGAGAGCAAAAATGCCCCCCCCCCGGGCTCCAGAGGCTCTCTGGCTATATAGGCTTCCTGGCTACCATCTGCTTCACGGTGGCTTTCCTGGCCAGGAATCTGCCTGGGGCCTTCAACGAAGCCGAACTGATCACCTTCAGCATGCTGGTGTTCTGCAGTGTCTGGGTGACTTTTGTGCCCATCTACCTGAGCACCAAAGGGAAATACATGGTGGCTGTTCAGGTCTTCTCCATCTTAGCCTCTAGTGCTGGTCTGCTGGTCTGCATCTTCATCCCCAAGTGCTACATTATTATCCTGAGGTCAGATCTTAAGACAAAGGATCATCTTACAACCAGGAAAAATGTGAAAATCTGATACAGAGGAATGTCCATGCCTAATGCTAGACCAAACTAAAGGCCAGTGGTTAAGGTAGCTTACTAGAAAGTGGGAGATTGTGGGTTCACATCCTGCCTTAGCTGTGAAAGACACCTGTGTAACTTTGGGCCAGTTATTCTCTGTCAGCCCAATCTACCACACAGGGTTATTCTTGTGGTGAAAATTGGGGGAGGATGGTGTGATGGATATGTTTGTCACCTTGAGTTATTTGTAAAAATAACAGAGCCAGACTATGAATAAAACAAACAAACAAGCAAAAAAAACCCAAACTTTTTCCAAAGGCCAAACACAGAAAACCACCCAAGATGCTCTCTATATTTGAGTGGGCCAAGAATTTTCTTTGAAATAATTAAAGAGTGCCTGGAAACTGTTCCCGATTATTGTCCTGTATAATTGACAGATAGCCACTGAGATCTTTTGAGCAGTAGAGATAGCATATCTGTCCTGTGTCCATGCGGGTTTTTTAAACATATTTGTAAAATGGGAATTTTGTGGACATGCCAGAAGTAATTTTGGGGGTTCTCAAAAAATGCCATTATTTTAGTTGTATTGTAGTTTATCTATAATTAAGAGCAATGGTGGAGCAGTGGTTAGAATGCAGTACTGCAGGCTACTTCTGCTGCCTGCTGGCTGCCTGCAATTTGGCAGTTCGAATCTCACCAGGCTCAAGGTTGAGTCAACCTTCCATCCTTCCAAGGTCAGTAAAATGAGGACCAAGACAGTTGAGGGCAATATGCTGACTCTGTAAACTGTTTAGAGAGGGCTGTAATGCATTGTGAAGCAGTATATAAGTCTAAGTACTACTGCTATTGCTAAGCTGTGATAATTCATACTTCCTAACATGCTAGAGCAGACATATCAAACACATCACCTGTGGGATGTATCTGGCCTGTGATAGGCCATGGAGTTGGCCATGAGGCCATCCCGGAGATAGTGAGGGACTGGCCCCTGCTGCCCTGGGCCCAGCCACACCCACCCAGTCAGCCGAAATGACCAGGCCACAACCACCCCAGCCCCCAAAGGGCAAACAAAATCTTGATATGGCCCATGATGGGATCGAGTTTGATACCCCTGCTCTAGAGGTATCTGGTGATTTTTGGGAAATGAATATTGGCTCTGGCCTGACCCAGAAGTCATTACTCTTACCTTCAAAAAAATGAAAGTTTGAAAGGAGATCCTATTCACAAAACAAGTTATCCTGAAATCATCAAATTTATTATCAAATTTAGCAGAAAAATCTGTGATGAGCTATATTTTCCTTCTTGGATATATCATGGCATCTTCCTAGTATTCAAGAGGTTCTCAAGCTTTCTCATCCTTTTCTTGGACCTAGGAGAATGTGTGGCATTTGGCTTCAGTGAAGGTGATCAACACAACTGGAATTGGCAGGCACAATGTAGGTACTTATGGGTGAGGCTTGCAGAGTTTCTGCTGAAAGAATACACACTGGGGAAAAGACTGTAAAATCTGCATTGAGGAGGGAAAATGAGGGGGGCACAAGGAGAGCACTGATATTTGTGGTTGGAGTGTTTCATTGGCAGCCAGGCTTATGTACATGTTAGGAAAGCTTGGCTATAAAATCAGCAGAGGCCTGGCAGAAGAGGTGACAGAAGAAAGGGGGTGGGGGCAGAAGAAAGAGTGTCCATGTCCAGTAAAGTTTACTGGAAGCCAAGGAGAAGATGTAAGCCAGGTCAAAGAGTCTGAAATCAGAAAACACAACATCTTGACAAGCCTCAAAGGAAGAGTCCGAGACTTGGTCAGGAACATGCCAAGGTTAAAAAGGTAGCAGGAATCAGGAGCAAGAATATGTGAAGTGCAAAGCCAAATATAAAATTTGCCCCCAGGCAGGATCAGCTCTGGCTTAGGGGGAACCTCAGAGTGTGTCAGTAATTTATTCAGTGTGTTCTGACTCGGCTCCCAAATGTGACAACCCCTCTCTAGTTAAATTAAAGTTTCCTTTATTAGGAGTTCCAGGAGCCCTGGCAAAATGTCTCTCTCTCACACACACAGCAGGCTAACAAATCTGTCCAGTAGGGAGATGAATAGTTGACTTCCACACCTATTCATTCCACCACCACCACCTTTTATCCCCAGAGCTAGGGTGGGCTTCGCTAGCAGCGGTGGCTCTTCCATCCCAAGGATCAGCCCATAAATTTCCACTGCTTTCCTCTCCTCTGCCTTCTGTGCATCTGCATGTCAGGCACTGGACCCAGCTGTTCCTCCTCTTTCTCATCAGCCACCTCCAGACCTGGGAGCTGTTAACTCTCCATCTTGGGGCTGATGGACAGCCCAGGCTCCACCTCTGTCTCTATCTCTGACAGCTCCATTTCCTCTTCCCCCTCAGAGCTTTCAGGTTGCCTTGATGTTGGCCCTGACTCCCATGCCTCCTCCGCCTCATCTGATTCAGCTGCAGGAGAGGCCAGCGGCCAGCAGGCCACAACACAGTGGCTGCTGGATCTGCAGATCCAACTGTGATTCAGACTTTTGTTCTGAGGCCATGACAAGGGAGATCTAGCAAGTTTGAGCTCAACTAAAGAAGCTTCTTGGATAAGAAGCGAAATGTCTTCAAGGGAAAAACAAAGTCCAGTTGCTTTTTGAAAAAAAAACCACCTTTGGGACAACCATGACCTGACTATCCATAGACATCTGTGTCCAATTCTTTTTTGTTGTTGTTCAAACATTTTCAGAATAGAGCTGATCAAAGAGATCTTTGAGAGAATTCAGGAGTCTGTCTGTGTCTCCTCCTAGTCTGCCGCTCGTCTGTCCTTTCCTCCGGCCCATCTTCCCAAACTCAGAGAACACATTCTTTGATTCTCCACTTGGTGGGTTATACAGCCATGAGTTAAGCCTGTTCTATCCCTATCAGGCATTCCATTTCAAATGCTTTCGTTGTCCTGGTGAACATTCCACTTCAGTAGTCATTGCTCAAATTGAATTCCTGCTGTCAGGAATACCTCTACGCACCTACAGAAGACATCAACTTCCAACGTTGTGGATGTGTTAACATTACTTATGACTTCATCAGAGGAATATAAAAAAATCAATAGTTTGATAATAATCTGGAGATTTTAAGGAAAAGATTTGCATCAATCATTCCAAGATTTAGATTTCTTAAGAATAGATAAAAGTGTCTCTCTTTCCCAGGATGGTATTAGTGAGATTTGTTGAAATGAATGAAGTGAGACTACAAGAATTCCAGCAACTGAACTGAATCCTATACAGGATCAAAGGATCTATGTGTCACACATGAATACAGGAAGGTAACATAGTGTCAAAGAAAAAATAAATAAAACTAACTACATTAATAGAGAAAGACAACACACAAAGTGTAAAGTAAATAAAAATAAAAATTTATATACACTCGGTAACCTTTTCCCTATTTAGGCAATAATACTTTCACTTTCCCACCCCAATAGATGGAAAATGAAATTTCACTCCAGGCACAAGGAATTCTAAAATGAGTTCCAATATATGATTAGTGTCAGCGTTTCAAGTAATGCACCCATAGAAAGCAGAACTCCGAGGAAGGTAGATTCCTCAAGGAATTATTTATTGGATATATCATATTGGTACAACTGGTGAAAACTGATTTTGAAAGTTCACGCAGTTTTACCTAACTAAAAGAGAAAGTTTTCCCCCTTCCCGAAGTCATCAGTCACATGGGCCAATCGAGGTGCTGTCCAATTGCTTGGTTACTTCGCTCTTCCTCTCTCAGCCACCTGTTGGAATGACCTTGGTTCCCACAGGAAAACTTATTATTTTGACTACAGTCCAGCTAACTATTTCCCTCCCCCTCCCATCTAGTGGCAGTCCTGAAGCCTCAAAGAGAACCCCAGCCAGGTTCATTTCAGGGTTGACAATTAGTATATGGAGATATCATCAAAAAGAAAATCCCAAACAGGGCCTACTTTGAATATTAGGCATTGTTCAAGGATTCTGATTGCTTCCTTGGCCTTAGAAGACAGGCAGTAATAGAGTTAAATGTCATCAATCTAGAGCCACACCAATTCCACAGCTCTGAATGATCTTGCCAGCAGTCCCTGGAGACAAGAGATCACATTGATGGACAACAGAATTCAAATCTATGGATATTAGATCTTTCTCCATGATCATTTTCCGGACATGATCATTTTCTGGACAGGACATGCCCTGACAGGAAGAACTAATACCACTACAGAACAGTGTCCCAGAGATATATCTGTGACTTCTCACAAGCATGCTATTCTCCAGCTACCCCTGTGTATGTGGAGCACAAAAGAAGTCCAGGATCCCCAGAGGACAAATTACCTATCACCTATAATCTTCACCATCCCTGATTTTGAGACATCTTCTGCTACCTCTCCAGCAACTGCCTTTGATGTAAACATCAGACAGAAGGAACATGGAAGAAATCTTGCATCAGAAAAAGATAAAGGCAACAAGTCATGCTCTGTGTGACACAACTTTTGGGACATTCCGTTTTGTGCTTTTGAATGCGCCTTTCTCTCCTTTCCAGGTAAAACTTGGTTAGTCCCTGTTTGAATCGGGAGAGCTACTGGCATTTCCATCCTGTGAGAATGCTTTGAATTCTTCTAACTCTCCTTTAGAAACGGAAAGGAGATTGATTCAGCCTTATGAATTATGGGCCTCCTCCTTCTGCTTCTGGTGCTGCTGGTGACCCAGCCAGTCTGTGGGAAGCTTAGAATAAAGTGCCTGCTGAATTTGAATAATCAAGATGTAAAAAAACCATGGGATTATTACAGACCAGGAGACCATCACATTGGTATAATCTCCAGGGCATCAACAATATTGCCTATAATGTTGCCTTTCACCATGGCCCCTTTTAATCAATCTCTCTTGTAAGTCAGTATAATGGATCTGCATTCCCTCCACTTGCGTTTCTAACATTCTTCTTCTTTTCCTCTTACTCTACTTATTCCTATATTATAGAAACTAATTTCTCAATAAAGGAGAATATTTGTAGCTCAGGGTTGAAATGAGAGTCCTCGATCCTCTCTGGTTGTTTTCTTACAGATGTTTCATTACCCAAGCTACGCAACATCATGAGTGCTAGTAAGAAGTGGGGTTTGCTTTCAATTTTTATTATAGTGAGTTGCCCTGTCAGCACTGTGACTAATTTTCTGAATCGTTTTGATTTCTATGGCTTCTCACTTTTAGCTTATTTTGTGGAAAAGACATTTTTTATTTTTATTTCTTTTTTTTTTAATCTTTGTAATTAAAGATGGGAGAGAAAAAATGTCTGAAAGACCTCCACGTTATTTTCTTCTCCCCATCCAATTCTGAATTCATGACTTGAATGCTGACTTTTGTTTAAAGTACTGATTATTGTAGCTTCCTTTGCCCAGCTCATTTCTTTGTTTTGTAATCGCTCGTTGATATTCAATGCCTGGTCCTTATAGGAATAGAGGATGATTGTTTTTTTGTTTTTTTTTAAAGAATGGCTTTACTGGGTCACTTATGAAACATCCTCTTCCTTTTAAGATGGCTCTACTTTAAGGAATGGATTTTTTTTGCAAACTGGTTACTGGCGGATGAAAATTACTACTGCTACAAATAATGGTGTATTTGTGATTTTTTTAAACTCCATTCCAACTTCTGATGGGTGACTACGATTTGCCAATGGTTTTGGATCAGTCTTGGCTTAAGTCTCAATAGGTTTGCGGGGGGGAAATAAATGTAAAAAGTATTTTGTTGTTGATAATAATGATATTAACATGAACATTTTTTCCACTAGTTTACCTTATGATAAGTCAAGAATATTATGCTTTATTTTCACTATTCAAATGGTCAATAAAAATCCCCAATTACTGCACAATCGCACATTTGGTTACAGCATCTATGACAACTATTTCAACACACTTTGCACTTCTGATGCTTTGCTGGACATACTCTCCACTGGAGATGCCAATGTTCCCAACTACAGTTGTGGAAGGAAGGACAATATTTTGGCTCTTTTTGATGGAGCTGACAGGGACATCTCTATCCAGATGTCAACATTAGTAGGCACCTACAAAGTCCCACAGGTTTGTGTGTGTATTTTTCTATTTAGTAAAGTCAGCAGTGGGTAGTGGGTGAGTGATAGATCCAGCTATATGTTCTCAGTGGAATTCAAGAGCTGCTTTTCACTATGGTCATTGTGTCATGACTGGGCATTGGGATCCACATTGGGCAGGGAGTAATAATCATAACAGACATAACATCTCATGATATCAACCCCATTGCTTTGGGGACTTCTGCTGCACACTTGTGAAGGTGAGTAGAGGCTTTGTATCCATCAAAGTGGGGTACCTTCAGGTTCTTAGGGTCAGTACACTTTAACATCTTGAGAAATGATTTAGATGAGAGGAAAGAAGGAGAACTCATCAAATTTGCAGTTGATACTAAGCTAGGGGGAATTGCTAACTCTTTGGAAGATGGACTCAAGATTCAGAAATATTTTGACAGACTTGAGCACTGGGTCCTAGCCAACAAAACACAATTCAGTGGTGAGAAAAAGGAGGTCCAAACCTAGGCAAGAAAAACCAAATGCACTTTTCTAGAACAGTTGGTAACTGGCTCAACAGTAGTAATTTTAAGAGGGATCTAGGTATCCTAATGGATCACCACTTAAGTATGAGTTAGAAGTGTGCTATAGCTGCCAAAAAAAAGCCAATGCAATCCTAGTCTGTATCAAACAAGGTATAGGAAGAGACAGTAGCACTTTACACTACACTAGTGAGGCCACACTTGAAATACTGCATCCAGTTCTGGTCACCATGATAAGAAAAAGATGCTGAGGCTCCCGAAACTATGCAGAGAAGAGCAACAAAAGATGAAAACAGTCTGGGGCTAAACCATATGACGAACAGTTAAGAGAACTAGGTATTTTTAGTCTAAGGGAAGCACTAAGGGTGACATGATAGCTGTCCTCCAGAACTTTCACAGGATCAATTTATTTTCCAAAGCACTTGAGGGCAAGATATGGGCAAGTAATGGACAGAAGCTTATTAAAGAGAGATCCTACTTGGAACTAAGGAGAAATTTCCTGACCATGAGAACAATTAATCGGTGGAATGGCTTGTGTCATGAACTGTGAATGCTCCATTGATGGAAGTTTTCAAGAAGAGATTGGGCAACCATTTGTCTGGAACAGTATGAAGTCTCCTACCTTGGGAAAGGAGTTGGACTGGAAGGACTCTGATCTACCTTGTGACTTTATAATTCTATGAGTTGATTCGCCATTGACTTTGTTTTGAATCATCCAATTACAAAATATGTTAGCAAGGGGAAATTATAATATGCTGTTTTTATGGATCTTAATCCAGCATTTGACCTCTAAGTAGAGGTGGACAAATCTGATTGCCCTTAAAATGGAACTTGTACTTTTGGTCCTGATCAAAGCCCTTTGTATAAGTACTTGATTGACAGGAAAGATCAGTGGAGCCATAAGTAGAAGGATCAATACTTAAGTGAGATACAGATGCACATTTGAACCATTGTTACACTGTCTGTACATTAACAACTTACTTACACTAATGAGTGAACCTGAAGTACACATGCCTAAGGTCCTAGATATCTATTGTAACACCTTGTTATAAACTGACAATATATTATTTTCATACTCTCAATTAGGGTTTTGTAATCTGTTATGAGAACTTGGTTCCTACTCTCCAAATAATTGACTGATTATTAATAAATCAAAGTGAAAGTCATTATAGCCTTTGGGTTGTGACATCATAGCAATAGATGGCTATTTGCTGGTAAACCAATAGAGTAACATATTTCCTTACCTAGGGGTAGTTTTCTTTGCTAATGAATCTTGGATCTTTAATCATCAGAGGAACTTACTTAGGACAAGGTCATGAGTGTATCTGTTCCTTAAATTAAAAATATTATAATTATCCAGCTTCCTTGGACTTGTTAGTATTACTCCCATGTTCTTATATTGAGCTGATGCTTGGCACTTCAAACTACAAATTACTACTAGAACAAACCCAATCACTGCATCTGAGAAGTATGTTAGGGTGGATAAAAGGACTTTACCTGTCAAAAATCAGAGAAATCGATTTGCACTTTTATTATTATTATTTACTTAATGGGTTTCTTGTATTCCATTTTATATGTAGTATTTTAATATTATGTGTTTAATATTTTAATCAATGATTAATCAACAATCTATTCTAATATGTCCATCAGCACAAAGTTGGATTTATTAAAAGCTGTTGGAGTTGATCTGACCTGAAATATAACACAGGATTATTCATTACTTTTTCAGATCAGTGAAAAAATTGCTTCAGAGGCTCTGAGTGATAGAAGTCAATTCCCTTTTTTTCACCAGATGCTCCCCAAAGAAGGAACCCAGTATCCAGGAATTGTCCAACTGCTCCTCCATTTCAAATGGACCTTGATTGATCTCTTTGCTTCAGACACAGAAGAGGGAGAGAATTTCATGAGGACTTTTACTCCTTTGCTTGTCATGAATGGAATTTGTGTTGTTATATCACAACAATTCTCAATAACTAAACCTACAGCACCCCTCAGAGATGTCATTTATAAGTGGAGACAAGTCAATGTCTATGTTCACTTCACAGAATATGGTTCCTCTTGGGACAGAATTGTTTTTCTCCATGCAACACTTGAAGCTTTGCCAGGACCCATTGAGCAGAAAGTCTGGATCTTCACAGGTTTAACAACATATTCAATCAAAAAGCACAGACTTTTCAAATACATCCATAGTTTTTGGAACTTTGCTTTTCTAGCTGAAGAAAGGACAAAAGATGATGCTTTTGAATCTGATTTCTTTGTAGATCCCAAATTTGAACTTCGGTCTTTTCATTGTTCTTTCTCAAAGCACATCTGTTCTGTGAAAGGCCGGAGAAGATGCACCCAGAAAATGCCACTGGAGACCCAAGGGAAAAGTAACAGGATCCCGTTCACAACTTACAAACATTACTACAGTTTCATTATGACTCTGGCCCATGTCATGAATGCAGCATATTCTTCCAGATCCAGGAGGAGAATGAAAGAGGGCAAAGAGAGTTTTGGGGCTCCAAGGCTGCAGTCATGGCAGGTATTGTTCCCAACATGGATCCATTAATTTCAGTTCCTTTGGGGAATGAATCCAAAGGAGAACTAGCTCGACCTACTTATGCTATAAAAAGCCAACATATCTGGTGAATCTTGTTGCTTGAGGAATAAGTTCCATAGAGCTTATATCATGACAGTTAAAGTTTTATAATTAAACACTGCTAATTTTAAAAAGGATGTATGCATTTTTAAATAAATGCCTGTTTGTATGGATTTAGGATTATCATTGTAGAATTTTACCTTTATAAATCTGAAGGAGACTCTAAGACGATCTAGCTCAATCTCTCCTCTCTGCAGGAATCCCAGTTAAAGCTTTTCTGATTGATGGCTGCTCCAGTAGAGCAACATGGTTCTTTTCATTGTTGTGTGTCTTTCTTCAACACTAAAAGCAGCTCCTTTGATATCTCCCATGGCTTCTTTACCTTTCTCTGAACCTGATCCAGGTTTTGCGCAATGTCTTCTCCAAGCACAGTGTCTTCAAGGAGGTCTGATGAGTTGGAATCTCCCCAAAACAGGATTCTGACTTCCTGGGATTCTTATGGATGCTTTTCCTTTCTTTCAATGAGCATCTTACTAACATTCAGTTTGGTTTTGAGGTCATTTTCACAGATACACTTATCAAATTTGGTATCTCTCATCCTTCTTCCAGTGCATCATTACTCTTCTTATATAAGATACTATAGTTTCTCAAGTCCTACTTGCAGGGGTGGACTTCAAATAATTTAGCAACTGGTTCTCTGCCCGGTTGTTGGGTGGGTGTGGCCATGGTTTTACAACTTTTACAGTTTTTGAGACATATTTACAGAGTAACAGAGTTGTAGGTCATTTATTCCAACCCCTCCCCCCCTGCCCAAGCAGGAGACCCTACACCATTTCTGACAAATGGCAGTCCAATCTCTTCTTGAAAGCCTCCAGTGA
>JANHFL010151584.1:0-10688 GCA_032468155.1 Oxyrhabdium leporinum
GAGGTAACTGAAAATTTTTCAATACGAAAAGGTACAAGGCAAGGCTGTCCATTATCTCCATTGTTATTTATCTTAACACTGGAAGTACTCACCAGAAATATTAGGCAAGATGAGGAAATTAAAGGAATCGAAATCAAAAGAGAAAAGTACAAATTACAAGCGTTTGCAGATGATTTAGTTTTCATCTTAGAGGAACCATTAAAATCAGGCCTGAGTCTCACAGAGAAATTTGAGGAATATGGAGAGGTTGTTGGATTAAAAATAAATAAGGAGAAAACCAAAATAATAGTTAAAAATCTTACAAACAAACAGAGAGATGAATTAGTAAAGAAAATGGATATCCAGATAGTGAAAAAAGTGAAATACTCAGGAATCTACCTAACAGAAAGATGTACAACAATTAAAGAGGACAACAATACAAAATTAATGCATCATATTAATCTGGATCTGGAGAGATGGAAAAGCTTGAAACTTTCTATGATGGGTAGAATAGCCACAATAAAGATGAACATATTGCCGAAGTTACTTTTTCTATTCCAAACAATACCAATAAAACTAGAGAAAACTTATTTTGATGAGTTGAATAAAATAATGTTGAAATTTATTTGGCAAGGAAAAAAAACGAGAATAAAACTGAAACTATTGCAAGAGTCAAAAGGGAAAGGAGGTTTTGGTCTACCAGACTGGGAATTGTATTACCAAGCAGCCACACTCATGTGGGTGAAAGAGTGGATAACTTTGAGGCATAGAAGACTATTGTTATTGGAGGGTCATGACCTTCAACTAGAGTGTCACGCATTTCTCTGGTACGGGAGAAATACGGCACATCAATATTTCCAAAGACATTATGTAAGGTATGCATTGTTATCAGTGTGGGATAAAATTAAACAACAAAACTATAGGGAAATACCAGTCTGGGTCTCTACTTTAGAAGCATTGATACACCCAAATGTTACAAATATGGAAAAAATGTTTCTTATAAAGATATACTAAATGAAAATGGCGAATTGAAAACTAGATTAGAACTAAAATACCAAAGGGTGGAATTAGAGTGGTGGTCGTACCTGCAGATGCAATTGTGTTATGTGAAAGATGTGAAAACATGGGGTTTTTATAGAGAACTAACAACATTGGAAAAGATATTAGTAGGGACTGATGACAAATTGATAAAGATAGTATACAATTACTTATTAAATTATAAAATGGAAGAACAAGTTAAAGAGACGATGATAGTGTGGGCCAAAAATTTTGGATATAATATTGATTTGGACAATTGGCAAAAGCTTTGGGATAGAAATTGGAAACTGACAATGGCCACATCATAAAAGGAAAACCTCTGTAAAATGTTCTATAGGTGGTATCTGCCCCCGGCAAGACTGGCTAAAATGTTTAATAATATGTCCACAAACTGTTGGAAATGTAAGCAAACACCTGGGACATATTACCACATATGGTAAACCTGTATAAAGGCAAGGAAATTTTGGACACAAATCCATATATGGTTAGAAAAAATGATTAAACAACATATAGATTTTAAGCCAGAATTGTTTTTATTAAGTATTATATCAGATGGCTACGATAAAGGGATAATATATTTAATATTACATGTCTTGACCGCAGCAAAGATTGTATATGCGCAGCAGTGGAAGAATGAAAATACCCCTTCAGAGGATGAGACGAAAAGAAAGATACAAGACTGTGCAGAAATGGACAGACTACCGCTAAAAATAAAAGATAAAGGAGATACAGAATATTTTTCAACATGGAATAGGATCTATCAATGGTTAGAAACACAAGGTAGAAGTTGGAATGTGAAAGAATCAGGTTAGGTGGACATGGAAAAAGATATTATTTTTAAATACCATTATAGGAATGTAAGTATTAGAATGATAGATAAGTTGATATAGTAGAATATGTTGGTCAAAAATTATCGTACAACACTAGCACTGTTTAAAATAATCTGTATGTTATTCTGTTTTTACTTTTGTTTTATGATAAGTGGAATGCCAGGACAATTACATTGTATTCAATATATTTATATGTAAACAATAAAAAATATATTTTTTTAAAAAGGCAGCAGACTAGAAACCAGGAGACTATGAGCTCTGGTTCTGCCTTAGGCATGAAAGCTGGCTGGGTGACTTTAGGCCAGTCATTCTCTCTCACCTCAACTAATTTTAGAGGGTTATTATTGTGGGGGAAAGCAGTTCATCAGCTTGAGTTACTTATAAAAATAATAAAGGGGGGAATTTTTAAAAATCTAAAATAAAAATCAAATTTAAAAATCAAAAACAACTTACCTACCAATACCAAGTCTATGAAATTTCAGCTAACATTTAGTTCCTGAATGTGAGATTATTGAATGAATAATATTTATAGCAATGTCTGCTCCTATAATTTGATAGTTTGTGGAAATCAAGATATATTATACCGCATTCACCCTCAGGAAATTATGCAATAAAAATGAAGTTGATAAGGCAGGAATATCTGATTTTCAACCCAGCAAAAGCTTATAAACATGGGAGAAGTGTCACAAATATTAACAATTAAATTGTTACATGGTTATTAATTTTAAAAAACCTAGAAGAAAGAGATTTCAAACATAAGGTAGATACATTACTGGATGCTATTAGGGAAAACATCCTGTATGTGGGATTTTTTTAATTCTTGGCCATATCTAATTGTGAATCTGTTTGAGAATGTGAAGAATCTAATATCTGTACTGTTACAAAGTATATAGAATGGTAGATGGAATGTTAGATATTCTCCTTTCCCCCATCTTTGAAAATAGGAGGAAACAAGTTATAATTTAAATGGAGATATCTTAAGGTTAGAGAAGTGACTTCAAGTTAGAATATTGTATCCGGTTCCATAAACTGAAAGTGGAGATAGGGAGGGAGAGAGGGTGATAGGAGGGAGACAAAGAAAATACAGAGTGGCAAATTGGCATATAATCTGAACATTTTTCTGGTGACAAAACAAAGGAAGGGGTTATCAGTTTTTCTAGAAAAAGCAACTTCTTTTCAGAATTATTTGGCACCAGTAAGCTCTATTTACATTACTAGGTGGTGGTTTGGCAGAACAATACCCATTAAATATCATTCAAAGATTACTTATTATTTAAATTATTCTCTTCCCACTTTTAGCTTTGGTCATGACCGCCAATGATGCACAATCCCTGGAAGATCCAAAAAGCAAATGCAGCTCTCAGTATGGGCTATTATCTAGGAATAACTTCTAATCAGTTATATTAATTTTGCTTTAAAAGATACAATAACCAAAGGAAGATAATTTTGCACTATAAAATTACAGGTAAAACATTATACCAATATCTGCAAGCATCTTTAAAAATGTGTACAGCAGTGGTGTGAGGGAAACCAGAAATCAGTTTTGGGGGTCAAATTGTATTTCAGTAGGTTCTACATAATCAGTTATGATATTAAAATCAGAAAGATGGCAGAGCAGTGTTTCTCAACTTTGGCAACTTTAAGTTATGTGGACTTCAATTCCCAGAATTCCCCAGTTCGCAATGATAACAGACTTTGCAAGTTTATTCCTTGTAGATATTTGAGACTACAGTATATTATTTTTTAATTCCACATTGTAAACATTTCCTTTAATATATTTTACCTATCTTTTGTCTTTTGTCTTTTGTCTTTTTCTAGCTGTTTCTCTATTCATATAATTCTGGTAGCCAATCATATGGATCATTTATTACATAACTTGTTTTTTAGCCTTCCTTCCTTTCTTTCTTTCTTTCTTTCTTTCTTCCCTTCCCTTCCCTTTCCTTCCTTCCTTCCTTTTCATACCTGTGGCAGTTTTGGACAAGCCATCTGGAGAAAAAAATGCTGGTTTGTTGTAACTTGGAATCTCATATTTCTGTCTCTCGGTTCGTGGCGCTGGTTAGGCACTGCTCCCTAACCAGGGTTCAAATGTAAATGAAAACGTTGAAAAATTGCTTTAAAGGCAGGAACGAGATGCAAAGATAAGGCTCAAAGCCACCACTTTCTAAGTTCTTCAGAATTATTTGCCCCCGAAGAACAAGGGTGCATCTGAGCACGTACGGAGTTTCTTCTCTTTCTCAAACAGCCTGTCTGGTTTCCTTTTCTCCTCTTGTCTCACTGAGGAAAGATTGCTGGAGAAGACAATTTTGGCATCGTGCTAAGCTAGAGTGTGGTTTGGTTCTGGTTTAGCATGTCACAGGAACATGATTGTGAATGGGGCCTGTTGTGGCTTATTCCATAATCCCTGGGCAAATTGCATAATTTAATTCAATTAGATGCCAGCAGATGAAATGAGGGTTGACTTCTGCTACGTTTCTAGTCAATACAATGGAGGAATGTCAAATTATACAGCGAATCCCTCCTCTTCTTCACCTCTTCCAGAGTCTGTAATGGGTGGTTGTGTCGCACACACACACACACACACACAGGGGTTTGTGATTAAGGCTTCTCCAGAGAACCATAGTTTTATTCCAGTCAAGCCTGCAAATGGAACTTGAAACCCTCCTTCGCTCTGAGTTTCTTAAGGACCCCGGGAGAACGCAGGGAGGAGGCTGAGCGAAAGAGGGCAAGGAAGAGTTAAGTTTTAAAAATGACTTTTCCCTCTAAAATGCCTTATCAGGAGCGCAAATGCATTGCTGTCACATCCCGGGGAGTTCTCGCTGGAGCGCAGAAAGAATTCCAAGACATGAACTCTTTGCTGTGAGAAAGAAAAATCAGATGAAGCCAAGACTGGGAAAACATTTGCAAAGGTTGCGGCCATCCGGTTTTCCTGGCTCTTGTCCTCCCAGAAAGGACGTGGCCAGTGAGAGACGCAGCTGCAGACATTCAGGGAGTCTCCGATGGTGGGAATCAGACGGAAGAGGGCACAGATGTAGCGGAAGTTGAAGGCTGGCAGGTCTTTATGAGGGGCAGTCAGACATCGCGCCCTTCGTGGGCCAGGCTCCAAGGATCCCCCGGGGGTGCAGCAGGAACAGGAGACCAAAGGGCTCGTGCCCAGCCCGGAAATACCAGCAGGGTTGCAGAATATAGCAACCCCAAACCTGGCAACACGGGGCCTTATCATCCCGCTAGCATTCAGTGACTTCCTTGGGGGAAAGTGTGCTGGCTAGGGAATTCTGGGAGTTGAAGTCCAGAGAGCTTAAAGTCGCCTGGGGAATTCTGGGAGTTGAAGTCCAGAGAGCTTAAAGTTACCACGCTTGAGAAGCACTGAACTAAGGGCTTCTAGCACGCGGGGGAGGGTTGGCACAGCGGCAGGCCGAATGGCTTGCCACCCCACACGGGGGTACCTCCCAGGCTAAAACGATGCTGCCTGTGGCTTGCTGAGCCTCAGGGTCACCGTAGTCCTCTGCCGCTCTCTAATTTAGCTCCGTCGGAGAGACCATCCCGGCTGCAACCCTATGGAGACGCTCAAGCACAGCCCTAACCGGCAATTTAGCTAAATTCTCTGGCCAGGCTCTGCTTGTAATTTGGGCTGGGTTTTTTTTTTATTTCTCCTCTCTCTCCCTCTTTCTCTCTCTCCCTCTCTCTCTCTCTGGATTTCCCCCCTCTCTTCCAGCTGAGTCAGCAACTCCACACCCAGAGATCTCCAACTGCCAACTGGCTGCAAGGACGGTCTTCGTTGCGTAAAGTTTTGCCCTCCCAAAGGAAATTATTTGGCTCTGAAGAGTCTGCTGGTGGCATTCCCGCCCTCCCCCATAGCTTGCAAGGGCTGGCAGCCTTTGACTCACAAACGTTCGTTTAGCGACCGTTTGACGTCACGACGGCACTGAGAAAAGTGACTTGGGAGCAGTCCTCGCACTTACGACCATTGCAGAATCCCCCTCTGTCACATGATCAACACGGGAGCACTCGCATCCGGCCCCCGTTTGCGATGGCTGCAGCCTCCGTCCCAGGGTCGCCTGATCTTCTTCTCCACCTTGTCAGGAGAATAAATAAAAGGCGATGCAGACGGCTGTGAGGAAAGAAGAAAGGTTCATTCCCGAAAGCAAAACCGGTCGGCTTTGGGGGCAGCCGCAGAGAAACACGGGGTACAGCAAGAGATGGTTATGGGGGGAGCTTGAAGCGTCTACGCCCTGATTCTTGGGTGACACTTGAAGGGCCTGTGGGTGGGTGGGTAGGTAGGTAGGTTTATTTATGCAGCTCATCTGGGAGACCTAACTTAATTAACTCTGATAGTGTTTGCAAACCTTATTCTTTGATATGTGGATTAGGTCTGGGTAATTTATTTGGGAGTTTGAGGAAGTTTGCTAATTTTAGTTGATTAACTTAGTTTCAGCTTGACTCTCAATTATCTAGTGGGAGACACTCGTTCTCAGACCATGGTGGATTCTATTAATATTTTAAGGGAAGATGGAAACAGTATAAAGAATAAAATATACTTGGATAGAAAACTTCTCACAACTTTTTCCGACCGGCAAATTTTATTCAAAGGCATCGGCTGCGGCTCAGGAAGGCTCTTTAGTAAAACCTGCGAGTTGGGAAAGGCTGCTGCCAGGCTCTTGATGTCTTGCCCCCACAGATTAAGCCGGCTCTCCTCCTACAAGGACTAGAAACATCTTTTGAAACCAGATGCCGAGATTAGAAGGAAGCTGGACTCAACGTCAGTCTTTCCGAAAGGCCGGCGGGAAGGGCTCCCCCCACCCCGGGGCTGCTTTGAGGACACAGTGTCTTCTTCTGGGGCTCTCTCTGCTCCGTGGAGAAAGCCAGGAGACAAACTGTTGGGTCTACAGCGCTAATCTTGACGGTCTTCTCTTGGGTTATCTGCGGCCTTGGCTTTGACCAGAACAATCAAGGCTGTTTGGCTTTGCCCGCCAGAAGGGAGGAGGATGGGAGGGAAGGAGCGCTTGGAAGGAGAGAGGGAGGAAGTATCTATCCACAATAGCTGGTGGGGTGCCAAATAAGGCAGCTCTAAGAGCACAGGCACCTTTTATAAGATCTGCATCTGCTGATCCAGAAGATCTTAGAATGTCCCCTTCTTAAACTGAGATCATCAATCTTGGCAGCCTAGAAAGTCTTCCGGGCTAGAAAACCCTTCGAACATCTCCACCGTCCCAGAGATGGATGGGTAGATCTGTTACTCAGCACTCAGGGATCACGGATGCCCTGGGATCCGGGACGCTTAAGGTGGATCCTGGTGAATCCCACCTTGCAACTTGGAGACCCCGCAACCTCTGGTTCTTTGAAGGAGCGGGAACGCGCTGCATTCTTGAAATCTGTTCTTGCCCCCAATGGACGAAGCTGCAGGTCACTTTCGGGCACCAAGGCAAAGCCTTCGAGGATGGATCTGGGGTCGAGCACAGCTGGCAGGCAGAGCAAAGCAGGCTCCCTTTGAAGCGGGTGAGAAGTTTGCCCCACAGCCCAGCTGGGGCCTGCCTGACCAGGCGGTTAAAGGAAAGAGCGTGGAGGGATAGAAGGGGCCGAGGGTACAAAACAGGGAAGGCAGTGCTGGCTTTGCAGGTGGGGGCCAATGAACACAGCACACACACACACACACACACACACACACCCCTCTTTCTTTGGAAGCGGGCTGCAGAAAGGAGTCTTTTGGCCGAAGTTCAAAGGAGAGCCGGTCCAGGAGAGCTGGCCACAGTCTTGTGGGCATCAAGAGCGTCTCTGATGTGTCCGAGGTTGGTTCAGCAGGGTTTCATTGTGGCCACCCAGGGGCCCACCCGTGCCCTAAAAACGCCCACCTCGAGGGAGGAGCCCTCTTCCCCAAACCGCTGCGTCCCCAGCACAATTTGGTCTCTGCGGAGCTTCGCAAATTTGCACGTGGCGATGAAGTCGGAGGTGGAAGCCCCCCTGGCTGTGTTGGAAGAAAATTGCCCGGGGGGACGGGACGACGGCAGACTCCTGTTCCCCCCTATGAGGCAGCGGGGCCTGTCCTCCATGAGGGCTGGCAACTTGCAGTGTCCAGAAGAGTGCAAATGAAGAGCCCAGAACTCTCTGCATGGGGCACATCCTGGCTTGGGGGTCAGGGGACAAAGGCAGGTCCCCAGACCTTCTTTGGGGCAGGACTGGGCATTCACAGCATCGCCTTTGCAGGCCAGATCTGCCAGCTGTCAAGTTCCCGCCCCACTTTGCGTGCAAATTAAACCCAGTTGGCTCCATCATGAACCGCCGGCTGGAAAGCACCCCCAGCTGACGTCTGGCCTTTCTCTGCTTGGATTTTTCACTGGCAAAACTCCCGGTGATGGCTCCGTCCATCGCTGGGAGGGAAGAGATGCCGCAGCCGGCCTTCCCTGGCAGCAGACCTCAGGCAGGACTCAGGACCCGAGAGCTGATTCATCCCGACGGAATGAGCGTTTACATTCCCCACTGGGACGTCAAGCGGGAATTAGCCTCAGATGGATAAATCCGAAAGGCAGGGAGAACGGAGAGGGGGCAAAAGGTGCCAGGGTCACAGCCTTTTGGAAAAGGGCTCCAGTTCTCCTTTGGATGTCCTGGCACCGGGCAGCCCCATTCAGCGTCAGCGGTAGAAGGGCGGGCAGCTTCTGGGCAGGGCTGAATGGGCAAGGGAGCCCAGGACACAGAGAAGAAAGATTGGCACTGGCACTCTTGCAGATCCACTCCTTCCAAGGGAGCCTTATTTGGGGAAAGCGTGCCCACAGAGGGCATCGGGAGGGACACACAGGGCTAAAGGAAGCCACGGGTGGAGTCATTGACTAAGTTAGAAGCCTCTGCTCAGTGTGGCAATCTGTTTTCTGGCTTCAGTCACTTCCATTTCCCATTTCTCTCCTTTAACCTTTTCACTTGTGTTGGCACTGGCACCCTCTGCCGAGGGAAGTGCCCCACTCAGATAAATGCCTGGAAAACGATGCCCGCTTGTGCTGTGCCCCAGAGAAGAAAATGCCAGGGTAAAGCAAGCACTCTCTTTTAAATAATGGGTGTTGATCCTCAGTGGCTCTTTCCCTCTGCCCGCCATGCCCCCCCCCGGGCCCTTTTCCCGAGCTCTCCTCTGCCAATTTCCACACTCTTGGTGGTTCACGAAAAGGGGCACCGGCCTGTAGATGCTCCGGAGGGAAGGAGGGGCCCCAGCAAGATCCAGGATCCGCACGGCCTCTTTACAAAGCAGACTCTGTGCCAGCACGAATGGGGGGTTTAGTCTGGAGCACATCTGGTTTGAATTGCAGAGCAGGGATAAATCAACAACAGAAAAGGAAGGAGGAGACAGGAGCTGCCAAGGAAAGATGGGACATGGAGCACAGCGGGATCCTTGGATCTTCAAGGCAAAGCAGAGGCTCGGCTCGCAACTGCAGCGGCGGTCGGTATTTGGGGCAAAGAGAGTTGGCAGGCAGGCAGAAAGAGGCTGTTGCTGGGCTTTCCCCGACAGGCAGGGAGGGGAGCAATAATAGATCAAATTCCAGTGATTTACGACAGGGAGATTCCCCCCGTGCCAGCACCTTGCCAACTTTGCCCGAGCTGAGAATAACACTGGAAGGCAATTCCTGCACATTTCGATCCTCCCTATGACTCGATCCATGTTGCATTCAGTGCAGTGTCCGTTGTGCACCTAATCTGATGCACAACTGATGTGTTTTGTGTGCATCCACGTTTATAGATGTCTGGCTGCATGTTTCAAATACGTTAACGTCTGCAAATATCAATACGTAGGACAGAAACCGAGAGGTTGACAGGCCAGGTCTAAAATGATGCTGGATGCTTGGATGTGTGTCTGATGGTCTTCCTGGTTTGGAGCGCCCTCTGGTGGCAATGAGGAGCCTTGCTATTTACGGTATTGTTGGTCCAAGACTTTGCGCATTCTTCAGATGCTTCTCCCAAAATGTTAGTAGTCAAGGATGCATCACAACCCCGAGGAGCATTTTCAGGCTGGGAAGCCACAGGAGGGCTCTGATGTAAAATTTGAGCGACCCATCTGGGAAACTTTCAGTGCTCGTTTTATTTTACCTTGTCCTTTTTTAAAAACAAAATGTTCCTCCTGTTAATATCTTAAAAAAATCCAGGAGTGGAGGAGAGACATGGCATTTCTAAGAAGGTTGCACGTGGTTATGCCCAGAACAAAGGCAAGCCAAAGAAAAGAATTGCGCGATAAAAGATTTGTCTGTAAAGACCCCTGAACGTGTCACGATCCAAACTGAAAACCTTCCGATCTCTGATGCTACAAGAGGAAAAAAGAGTTTCCATTATGACCTTCTGAGGTCGCTCAGCAAAGATGAATATTTCAGTGTTGCAGGATTCTAATCCGAAGCAACAACTCATCAGGAGGCAAAAGTCCTTCTCTTCGTCAAATCTAATCCAGGGTTTAAAAAGCTGGTGGAAAAGGCTGGCGCAAGGAAGCCTAATTGCAGGAAGCCTATCAATTTAATAAATAAATAAAATTAAGGCCAAGAGCTGGATGGCCAGGAAAAAGTCTTGCAGGCAAAAAGGTACAGAAAGAGGAGAGGAATACGGATAGTCCTTGAGCCCAAACTTTATGTTGCTGAGGGAGAAATTGGTTAAACGAGTTTTGGGCCATTTTACACTTTTTTTTGCCACATTTGTTCAGTGAATCACTGCACTTATTAACTTAGCATCATGGTTAAGTGAATCTGGCTTCCCCGTTGACTTTGCTTGTCAGAAGATCAGAAAAGGGGATAGGATGGCCCCAGGGCACTCCCTTCCTTCCTTCCTTCCTTCCTTCCTTCCTTCCTTCCTTCCTTCCTTCCTTCCTTCCTTCCTTCCTTCCTT
>JANHFL010152253.1:0-10670 GCA_032468155.1 Oxyrhabdium leporinum
CCCCACAAACTCCACTGTCTTCTAACACTGACTAACACTGACTAACATCGTTCCTTAGCCTGGTTCTGATGTTATTCCAGATTCTGATTTTTCTATAACCATTGAACCATAAACTAATCGAACCAGATGGATTTCCACAGCATACCAAGCCACGAAAGGCCAACCAAGCCAATGTCCAAATGCAATCTTTGCCTTGGCAAATGATATGGTGAAATAGCTGGATTGAACTCCGCCAGTGAACGCATTAAGATTAAATTTGATCTGATTTGATTTTTTCTTTTTTTCTTTTTTTTTTAAAAAAACAAACAAGATAGGACCTGAAACCGTGGGATGTAAATCCAACGTCACCAACGAGCAGAAGGTTAAGAAATCTGTTTATGATAGAACTAGGCTCAGAATTTTTTTAACGGCAGCTAGTTATGGGGTGAAGGAGTGAAGAACCTCCTTGACCTCCTAGAGAAACATTCACAAAGGTTTTCGGTCCCCCCCCCAAGGGATAAAAAGAGAGAAAGAGACTTGTTTCTAGGGGAGGGTGGGGGAAAGTTTGGTAATTTGCCTGGCTAAGAATAAACCTCACATTTTAAACCCAGAAGATTGCGATGTCCGTTTCTAATTCTGGGAATGAGAGCTGTCACTTGAATGTTCTTCGGCTTTGGGGTGGGTTGTTGTTGTTTTTTTTCCTCTGCATTTTACGCTCGAGATAAAGGACAGAAAAGGACATCTGACGTCAATCCTGAGCAACCTTCTCAGGTGGAATTGAATTCTCGGGAGCCTGTTCAAATAGGCGAAGGAAGGCTCTTAAAATGAACCACTAATGAGTCTGTCCTTGCACCCTTCCAGAGTGAGAGAGAGAGAGAGAGAGAGAGAGAGAGAGAGAGAGAGAGAGAGAGAGAGAGAGAGAGAAGAAAAATGCCCGCCCCGAAGCAAACTCGAGGCAGTTGGTCAAAGGTGTCATGCCCGCCCTCCGGGTAAGGTAAGGCAAGCTATTTCTGTACCGGGAGTTTTCACGCTGGGCTCCTACTTCCTTTTTTTTTTCACAGCTTAGAGAGACACAAGATGGGAGGGAGGAGGCACAGCTTCCTGCTGTTGAAATTATAGCTGGGCCTGGAGAAACCAACCTTCTTTCCTTCTCCAGGGTGGAAGGGGAACAGCTCATTCTTTCAAAAGAACAGTTCTGGGTTCAAAGCTATTGCTCATCCACTTAGAAGCCCAGCGGGAGGAAATGGGACCTAAAAGAACATAGCTCAACCAACTAGCTTTGTTCTCTATTCTCAACTAACTTTATTCTCTTTCATCTTCTTTTAATGACCCCATAATCCCTTGCGGGGTGGAGTCTAGGCAACTGAATAGAGCTGAGTGTTTACTGGCCGGATGCCCTTCCTGTCACCAATGCGGAGTTTTGTTCAGCAGATATATTCTCATTATGTCTAGCGAGAAAAATACCTGCCTCTGCCTAGGATGGAACTCACAGCCTCCTATTCTCCAAAACACCTGAAGATAGAACAAGAAGCAATGGATGGAAACTAATCAAGGAGAGAAGCATCCTAGAACTAAGGAGAAATTTCCTGACAGTTAGAATAATCAAGAAGTGGAACAACTTGCCTCCAGAAGTTATAAATGCTCCAAGACTGGAAGTTTTTAAGAAGAGATTGGACAGCTCTGTGTCTGAAGTGGTATCGGGTCACCTGTTTGAACAGGAGATTGGACTAGAAGACTTTGAAGATCCCTTCCAGATCTGTTATCCCTCCCTAGCTCTTTCCAAGCCTACCTAAAACAGGACGGGGTCTCCAACTTTCCTGAAGTTGAACTATAGTTCTCTTTCTTTCTCACTGTTGGCCAATCTGGTTGGCATTGCAGGGTCTTGGGGTCCAATCGAACTCAGATCAATGAACGCCCTCCTTCTCTTGAGCCAGGTTCTTCTTTGATAGGCCAAATATATTGGGAGAATATGGAAGTGCTCCAGAACTAAAGTGGTCCATATTTCCTCTGGACAAATGGAACATTCCATTGCCGATCCAAATCCATTTCAAGTGTCCAGTGGAACTGGCGACCTCTGTATCAAGGTGAGAATATTCCAAACGTTCCCCACAAAATTGGAAAGAGTTCAGCGGCCTCTTGTGCAAGAAGGAGCCCATTTGCTGGAGGCCCCAATTAAATTGATGTTCTGAATCTGTTTGCAAGTAGGAGACGGTTCAGGGGTCGATTCGCACATCCCTAAAATCATCACTGCGCTAAAGATGAGAACGGCAATAAGAAAATAGAGCTGCTAGTCCTCACCTTTTTCTCATCGCCTTCCTGCAGAAGTTGAAGGTGGCTTCTTTTCTCACTCTCCTTGCACAGAGAGCTGCTCTGATGCTGGATCAGGCCTACTGGGGGAGAAACACTCCGGCCTTGGGGATCCACCCAGGTGTAGATGTGGTTGGTTCTGTAGCCGCCTGGGACGCAACCCACCGAATGGACAGTCAGGTTCAGCTTCTTGGAGCCCTTGAGCGCCTGGGGGAGGGTGTCGAAGATAAAGTTTATATCAGAAGGTGAAGGTAAGCAGAAAAATCCCCTTTCTCTGCAGTAAAGAGAGTGCCAGGCTGTTCTCGAACGACAAAACTCACCACCAGCAAAATTAGGCAGCCAAAATTGGGTCCTTAGAAAAGTAAAATGGCAATTAGAGATAAATATCAAAATTAGAGGAGGGATTCCAATGGGGCTTCGGTTTATAACCAGCCATTGAAGTCACACCTGGATGATTTGAAGCCTGTTTTGTTTTTTTTTATTTTGTTTGTTTGTTTTTTTAAATCGAAGGGGCTGTAAATTCAATTGTCTTCACCTTTTATTGCAGAGAAAGTTTGATTTCTCCCTGCTCGACTATCTAGATACGGTGGTTGTCAGGTCGGAGAGCCTTCAGATTTTAGGTGGGTCAAAGAGAACCGCTTATGTGTCACAGATGAGTGTTTGCTTGAGCAGAGATAAATAAACGGGTATCTTCCATATGTTGCACGATGCTGTACAAGCGACCGATAGATAAGAATCTTTGTAGCTCGGGGTTGAACTGTGGGCTCCTTGGTGCTCTCTGAACTTGGTTTTTTTACAGACTAGGTAACATCATCAGTGGTAAAGGAATGTGGGGTTATCTTATTTTTAGGGTGGTAAAAATCTCTTGATCCAGGTGAATATTTGCAAGTTATAAACCGATCTTCCTTAATGCTGCTTTGCTTGAAGGTGCCTGGACTTCAATTCCCAGAATTCCCCAGCCAGAACAAAACCGGCTAAGCACAGCTGGAGAAAGCCGCTCCTGTTGAACTTCTGCCTGTCTTGAAGCTCAAAAGCCGGGGTGACCACCCACCTTGTGGGCGCTTTAAAAAAAAAAAAAGCCTGGACTTCGACTCCCAGAATTCCTCAGCCAGCCACGAGACCGCCTCAGTCAGGCAGCCATGTTTTCCTGGGGAATTCTGGGAGTCGAAGTCCACCAGTCTTAAATGATTATGATCGTGGGGATGGGGGTAAAAAGTCATGACTGCTCAAAACGGTCCTAAGTCACCTTTTTTTTTAATCTGCGCTGTTGTAAACGAAAGGCGCTAAATTACAGACAAATTCCGGGCTGGGGAATTCTGGGAGTTGAAGTCCACGTATCTTCAAGCTGCCAAAAGTTAATAAATATTGCTATAAGCCTTTTTTTTCTTTTTTTTAAATGGTGGGTTTTCCCCCATCGACTCCAAAAATCTGTAAATCCAGACTGTTTGCAGCATTCACACGTTACGTTCTACCTCCTTCTTTCAGGGTCTTTGTTTCCTGGTTTTCTTGCTGCTGACGGCTTCTGTTTCGGCCTACATGGGCGCTGCCTTGCTGGAGATGTTGGTTACCCTGGCTTTCCTGGGTTTGCGAGCCACGTACTACCATGAACGCTTGACCCGGGTCAACTGGCCCTGCCTGGTGGGTCAAACTCCGGGTCAGGGTCAGCGAAGTCCCCGTTGTCCCTCCTTCTCCATCTAGCAAGTTGCATTGGACTTGCAGTGCAACTCAAGGGCGTCGAAGGATGTGATCCCTAATTTCCTGCCTTCTTTTTTTTCCCCAATTTTTATCTTTTAAGCGTTTTAAGGGTTTTTTAGGGTCTTGGGAATGGACTTTCGCACTGATTGGGTGGCTTGTTTCCGCTTCGCAGGATTTCCTTCGGTGCGTCAGCGCGGCCATCATTTTCATCGTGGTGGGCTTCGCCGTCGTTGCCACCAACCACGAGGGATCGGCCGTGTCGGCCTTTGTGAGTGACCGCCGTTCCTCCCAGTCGGCACCTTGCATCCGGGAGTTCGGGAGCTCAGGGTGGAAAATGTCCATTTGGGGGCTGCATCTGTTGAACCAAAGCTTTTTTTACAACCAAATCCTTTTTACGTGTGCCTTTTCTTATTTAATTTTTCAATTATTATTTTTTTAAAATTAATTATTAATTTTTTTAATTATGTTATTTTTATTTTTTATTGTATTATATTTTATTTTGTTTAGTTTAGTTTATTTCAGTTTATTTTAGTTATGATATGAGGTTTTTCGTTATTTTATTTTTGACTTTACTTGAATTCATTATTGCATTTTATTTCAATTTAATTTATTAGTTTAGTTTATTTATGTTAGGGTTTTGATTAGTTCATTTTATTTTATTACATTTTATTTCCGTTTTTTATTAGCTTATTTTATTTAGGTTGTTTTGATTTTATTAGTTTATCTGATTATATTTTATTTCAATTTAGTTTATTGGTTTATTTTATTTATGTTGTTTTCATTTTATTAATATATTTTATTATATTTTATTTCAGTTTACGTTAAGTTGTTTTTAACTTTATTTTATTTTATATTTTATTATTTTAATTATGCCATGTTTTAATTTTATTATTTTATTTTATTTGTTGTTTTTATTAGTTTGTTTTATTTTATTATTACATTTTGTTTCAATTTAATTTAATTCACGTTCTGTTGTTTTTATTTGATTTGATTTTATATTACATTTTATTTCATTAGTTTATTTTATTGATGTTATGTTTTTATTTTACTATTTTATTTTGTTATGTTTTTGCTAGTTTCTTTTATTTCATTACTATGTTTTATTTCAATTTAGTTTAATTTACGTGATGTTGTTTTCGTTTTACCATTTCATTTCATTTTATTATTTTACTTTATTCCTCATTATTTTTGCAAATAACTCAAGGCAGCTCAATATCCCAACACAACAGCCTCCTCTTATTTTCCCCACAACAACGACCCTGTCAGGTAGGCTGGGTTGAGGGAGAGTATTTATATGTCGCCCATCCCATTCTCAAGTGACTCTGGCCAGCCTATACATTTAATAAGTACATTTATGAATATTTATTTATTATATTTAACACTTAAGGGAGCAGAACTTGGGTAAAACGGGGACCATCTTGATTTTTTTTAACCCCTTCCATTCCAGGCTGCAAATCCCCTGTAATTTTTTTTTTTCCCCAGAGGGAAATTTTCTAAGAAAATTCCATGCAATGCGAGTTAACTGCCTGTGAAATGCTAATTTTGGGCTTAACCCGGAGGAGGGGGAAAAAATGTGGTCCCCGTCCCCCGCCCAAAAAAATAAATAAATAAATAATCGGAGAGCCCTTCAAACGCTCAGGCTTTGCTTCTCTGTTTCATGGCAGGTTTTCAGTCTTATTCTAATTGGAATTTTCTGCTTGGACGCTTACAAAACATACCAGGCGGAGATGGGATCGGAAGAAGGTGAGCAGATCAAATGAATTTGCAGAATTCATGTGCTCCTTTTGCTGCGGCCGTGCTGAGCAGGTGGGACAGAGATGGAAAAAGCCAAAATCAGGTTGAACCCCTGGATGGGAGACCACCAAGCGATGTCTGGAGTGTGTTAGTGGTGAGGGAAACCACGAGGGATGTGGGGACATAACCTTGTAATCCCCAAATGTGGAATGAATTCTGATGACAGATTTCCCTGAAAGGTTGAAACAATGATTTATGAAATCTGATGACAGATTTTCCCGAAAGGTTGGAACAATGATTTAATCCTGGCTTCGAGCCGGGGAAAGAATGAGAGGGAAGTGTTTGGAGACTAGGCAGGTGTCTTGATCGATATTTGGTAGGCGTAATTAATCAATAAAAATGGATATTCTGTCATCTCCATCACTGTAATGTTAAGATGTGTGGACTTCAATTCCCAGAATTCCCCAGCTGTGAATTCAACCAGCTGTGCTGGCTGGGGAATTCTGGGAGTTGATGTCCGTCATCATCCTCGTTTAACGACCCCGTAATTCCTTGCGGACGGGGTGGAGTCTGGGCAACTGAATGGAGCTAGCAGAGTGTTTCCTGGCCGGATGCCCTTCCTGTCTCCGATACGGAGTTTTGTTCAGCAGATATATTCTCATTGTGTGCCCAGAGAGAGAAATATCTGCCTCTGTCTAGGATCGAACTCACAGCCTCCTGATTGTGAGGTGAGAGCTACTCTAATAAACTATTGACGGACATATGCTAGAAGGGGGTGCAAAATAATCAAAATGCTGGCTCCGCCCCACACCAGAAGCCACGCCCCTTGTTCACCTACAGAGTTTGGATTTTGACTTTTCTGACTGCCTTGTGGTCGCCCCGAGGTCAAACCCCCCCCCCCACCTCGCTTCCCACCAAGTTGCTTTTCCTCTTCTGTTACAGACCCAGAGCGTCGGTGAATTTGCACACTCACACGTCCAGTGGTGAAAACCCCACCTCGGGTCTCCAGTTTCTGAATCTGTATGTGCTCTCGGAGCTGACTCCATCTTTCCTGGAGAATCCGGATCCGTGATTTTAGATTATTTCCAGATTTAACTTGCCCGGAAAGACAAGATTAAAATTGATTTGGATGTGATACAAGAGGCCTTCACGTTTCCAGAGACTGGATACACGTGCATGAAGAAATGAACATAGATGTCTTTTACTACTAAACATATCTATACTACTACAACTCTCGTGTCTGTTGGTTTGTAACCTTCAGTTGGGCGAAACGGAGCATCGTAGGGCAACAATTTTTGAATTCATGGGCCTTAAAAGGGTTAACTTAAAGAATGTGTCCAAAATCTGGGAACTAGGACTCTTGGGTTGAATTTTGGCAAAGCTGGGACCACTTTGGGGCTGCTATGCTGCCATGCTTGCTGCAGTCATAATTTCCAACAGGCTTCCCAGTTTCCCACCAAGTCATTGGGGAAGCCTGAAGGAAAACGAGTCGCTATTCCAATGAGGGTTTTTTGGGGCCCGTTTCTTTCTTTAGGGAAGGAAATCTCTCTGCAATGATGACTTTATCGGTCACAGGTTGTCTAGTAGAACCGTAGACTCCCTGAATCTGGCGGTTATCTTAGAGGTCATCCAATCCAACCCCTGTAGAGTAGGATGCTCAGGAACGTCGCTAACAAGGCCTTTCTAGCTTCTGTTTGAAGAACTTCTGTGAAGGAAAGCTCACCACTCCATGTGGTCACTTGTTCTTCTAGCTCAGGGGGTCTCCAGTTAAGACTTGTGGACTTCAACTCCCAGAATCCTCCAGCCAGCTACGTTGGCTAAGGAATTCTGGGAGTTGAAATTCACCAGCCTTAAAAGTAGCCAGAGTTGGAGAACCCTGCCTTAGCTGATGGCTCACGACCTTAGGAAGTTCCTCCTGATTTCTAGGGTCTACCTCGGTGTTTCTCAACTTTAGCAACTTTTAAGCTCTGCGGACTTCAACTCCCAGAATTCCACCCACCAGCCGGAATTCTACCAGCCAGCCAGAATTCTGGGAATTGAAGTCCATACACCTTAAAGGGGCTACGGTCAAGAAACTTTGTTCTGTCTCCTCGTGTATGGAAACTATGAATTATATGAACCTTTCACAACCGGGTGTGCAAATTGAAAATTCAAGGGCCTCTTAACCCTTGTGCGAATCAGGCCAAGCAGAGGAGCCGAGCAAAATTCACCTCTACGGTTGTCTTAATATTTTGCATTAATATTACAGTCAGGAACAAGAAGTCCTTCGATGATTCTGCCCAGGGTGAGGCCAGGCAGAAAAATGTACAGATCCTTAACAACGGTTCATTTTAGTGACCGCTCGAAGTTACAAACGCCAGTGAAAGAAGTGACTTATTTTTCCACACATTTCATGACCCCCGATAATCCCTTGCAGGGTGGAGTTCTGGGCAATTGAACGGAGCTGAGTGTTTACTGGCCTGATGCCCTTCCTGTCGCCAATGAGGAGTTTTTTTTCCCGCAGATCTATTCTGAGTTGTACCCAGAGAGAGAAATATCTGCCTCTACCTAGGATCGAACTCACTGCCTCCTGATTGGGAGGTAAGAACTCCACCTCTAGTCACCACTCACTACATGTGTATGGTCACATGATCAAAATTCATTTGGTGGGCAACCGGCTCATATATATAATGGTCGCAGAGTCCCGGGGTCACATGATTGCCTTTTGCAATCTTCTGATAAAGCAAAGCCAAGGTGGAAGCCAGAATCACTTAACAACCGTGGGACAACTGCAGCGATCCACTTCACAACCATAGCCCGAAAGGTCGTAAAAGGGGGGGCAAAACTCATGCAACGCCTGCCTTGCTTAGCAACGGAAATCTCGGGCCCGATTGTGGCCGTTCAGTCGAGGACTCGCTGTAAAAAGGGAAACTCTACAGCTAGTCCTCAAGTTACGGCCCCTAGTTGAACCCGGTGATTATGATCTCATCAATTGTGAAAGTCCTAAAGTGGTTCAGCATCGCTAAGTGAGTTGTTCGCCCCCCATTTTACGACGTTTCTTGCCACGCTGGTTAAGTGAATCACTGCGGTTGTTAACTGAACAACACGGTTGTTTATTGATTTATTTACTACGGTGAATTTCTCGTCGAAATGGATAATTATCACCAAATGAAATGGCAGCTTCTTTTCACTGTTAAATTACGTGCGTCCCCCTTCTGCCCGATTGGAAGGAAATAATTCTATTTTTGATGCTAAATTCATTCCGATCCAATTCCTTTTTTCCCCCTCCATTTATAAAAACTGTCTGTAATACTTAAACATCGCCACTGGAGGGAGCCAACCCACACGAAATAACGCCTTGGTACGGAATCTAATTTTTTTGGCCTGCAGGTGCCAATTCTAAACACCAGGGGGCGCCATCGATCCTTGCAACTTTAGAATTTAAGAGCTAGAAAACCAATGTTTAATTTTCAAGTAACTAATAAGATATTAGGAAAATAGTCTCTTCCGTCACTAATATTGTACCAGGGTAACGTAACTGAACCGTAACCGGCGTAATGCACATTTTTTTTAGAGGAGCCATAATGCACATGTGACTTAAACACAGGTTGTCTTCAATTTGCGACCACAACTGAGCCGGGGTTGGAGAGGTGGGGGGGTTGGACTAGATGACCTACAAGGTCCCTTCCAACTCTGTCAATCTGTAACCTGAGCCCCAAAGCGTAGGAGAAATTCGTTCAGTGGGTTTGGCCCCATTTTAACCACTTGGCCTCCCCTCTGTTGATGGTGCTTGTCAGGAGGAGGTCGTAACAAAGGGGGATCGCCGGACCCCGGGACACTGCGGCCGTCATAACTGCGAGTCGGCCGTCAAGCGATCCGAATGGACTCTAAACGGGGGGATGTTGCGACGGGCGAAAGCCTGAAAAAAAATGGTCACGGGTCACTTTTTTTTTTTTTCCCCAGTGCCGTGGTAACTGTGAACGGTCACTAAGCGGGCTGCCGTTAAGTGTGAGTCTTGGAAATTGTTTTTTCCCCCTGAACACGATTCTGACGTGATTTTATTTTAAACAGGCGGCGGGAGAAGCTATTTGATGTCGCTGGTTGGTTGGCTCTTAACAGGCGTGGCAGGTTTGAGCAATCGAAATGGGTGGGAAACGTGATTTTTTTTTTTGTTTTGGGGTTGCCGCTCAGGTTTATTTATACTGCTCTCTATTTACGTTAGGGCCTCTCGAGGCAAAGGTCGTCGTTAAATGGCTACTTCGGCGACGGTGAGTTTTTTTTCCTGGCTTCCTCACTCTTCGTCGAGAAGTTTCTGGAAGGGAGAAGCCGAAAGGAAAAGCGTGAGAAAATAAACCGAGAAAGCAAGAAATCAGTCACGATTCTATGCGACTATGAAATGGGCATATATTTTTCTCTCTTGTGGATTCCCCTGGGAGTGGTGAAGGCCCTTTGTTATTATTATGATTATGATTATGTGGTGGTTTTACACGTACACTGAGAGCTTCTGCACTGGAGAAAATTCCTTGTTGTGTGTCTAATCACACCTGGGCAACAAAGAATATTCTATGCTGTTCCATTCTCTGTTCTGTTCCGTTCCCTGTTTTATTTTATTTTATTCTATTCTTTGTTCCATTGTATTCAATTCTCTTTTCTATTCTGCCTTCTCTTCTTTTGTTCTCCCCTTCTCTTTGATTCAGTTCTAGTATCTTAAAGAAAATTTAATTTTGGTGAGAAGGGTATATTCCCTATTCCATAGTCAATATAGCCCTGGGAAGCTGTCTGTCCCACGATGTGGACCAAACTAAGAAACTAATTCTTTCTCTCTGTCTCTCTGTCTCTCTCTCTTTCTATCTATCATTTACCTATCTATTATCTATCATCATATCTATTTATCTTTCAATATCTATCTATCTATCTATCTATCTATCTATCTATCTGTCTGTCTGTCTGTCTGTCTGTCTGTCTGTCTGTCTGTC
>JANHFL010152709.1:0-10661 GCA_032468155.1 Oxyrhabdium leporinum
GACGAAGTCAGGAAAGCAAAGGCTCAGAATGAACAAAGACTTGCAACAAAAGTCAAAGATAATAAAAAAAGTTTCTTTCAACATATAAATAACAAGAAAAAAATCAAGGGAAGTTGGTCCACTAAAAAGAGAAGACGGCAAGGAAGTAACAGGCAACAGAGACAAAGCAGAGCTGCTTAACTCATTCTTTGCATCGGTCTTCACGCAAAAAGAAACCATAGCCCAACCTACCAAAAACACAAATGAAAAAGACAGACTAGAAATAAAAGTTAAAATAAGCAAAAAAAATGGTAAGAGAACAACTGTTTGATCTTGATGAATACAAATCACTGGGACCTAATGGATTACATCCCAGAGTTATAAAGGGGCTGGCAGATGTCATCTCAGAACCACTGTACCAATGTCAGCCGGATCTCCAGCATGGGGTTTTCCTTTGATACATGCTTGCTATTGGCTGCCATAGTAATAGGAAGGGAGGTGCATGGCATTTGGGTTTGGAAAGTGAGCTGGTGAGGTGAAGGCCCACGTGAACCAAAAGGGAGGTTTGCTCTTAAGAATTACTATGCTGCTGAGTGGAGTTGTTTATACCCAGTCAAGGCCAACCATCCTAGAACTCCAGATGGGCGAAAATACCTGAAGATGTGCTTCACATGACATTATGCGGGACATGGATTGGACATTCAGCCTGGGTCCCTGGGGGAGGGGTTTGGGGAAATGTTCAACCTGTAACTTTCATGCCTTTTGAATCAGATCTTGCTTTCCTTTCACCGCTATCATCGCAAACTCAGTAAAAGTACCTCTTCTCTACTACAATGGAGTTGGGGGTTTTCTTTCTTGGGTTTTGATGACCGCAGGCCTGGCATTAAGCAAGATCTGCTTTATCGGCCAACCTGGAGACCCAGTCTACTGAGGGGGCTGAGCACATAATGTGAACCCACACGAGCGACCAGGAAGACTGTGGAGCCCTGGGGTCAACCTCCCCCCAGCCACACTGGTGCCATGAGGAGACGGAATGGCTGAAGGAGCAGCAGCTTGAGGAGATTCCAGTACAAGCCAGATGGTCACCGGGTGCAGGATGCATGGAAGATCCTGAGTCCCCCAGGGGTGACTCTCACCAGAGGCCAGAGGGGAGATTATGCCTTGCAGGAAGCTGACAAACTGGACCTCCTGCTGACCCATGCCCTGAAACGTCTGCATGAAGCATTGAAGAGTCGGAGAACTGAGGGTGGGGGTGGGGGCTCACAGAGAAGCATGCTCTGCCAGCGTGCGAAGAAGCTGGAGATGCAGCAGTGGGAGACGTCATCTCTGCAACCCCAGCTGTGATTTCTGTAGCTCAGCAAAAGCAGCTGCTGCTGCTGCAGCCCTCCCCCCCACCAAATTCCAAAGGTTCCTCCCCTGGGAGTAAAATACAGAGGGAATCCCAAAGCCCTGGGATAACTCCTAGCTTAAGTCTGGAATCACATGCAGGAGTATGGGGAGGACTTTGCTTTGGAGGCAGCCAATGTGAGATGTGTCACCATGGCCCTGGAAGGGACTTCATCAGATTGGATGGTCACTCTTCATAACGATAATGCTCCCCAGATGAGGGATTACAGCCAGTTCATGATGGCGCTCCACATGCAGTTCGAGAATCCCCCTAGCTGAACACAAGGCTAGGTCCAGGATGAAGACCATTAACCAGGGCAGAGGTCAGTAGCAGAATACACCTGGGAGTTTTGTGAGTTGGCCTGCCACATGCATGGCTGGCCCCCAGAGGTCCTGATGCAGTGTTACAAAGAAGGGCTTAACAAAGATATCTATCAGAGCTGCATCTCCTGGGGAGCCCCTCGACACCTTCCGCGCTGGTATGTGTTGGCAGCCAAGGTGGAAATTGATCTGGCTAGAGACTGGCACCATGGAAGCTGCAGCTGGAGCAAACCTTCCCCTCTGCCCTTAAAGAGGCCCCGAGAGCTGCCAAAGGCAGGCCAGCAGCCAAACCGAGATCCACAGTGTGCTTCAAGTGTGGGAATGAGGGGCACCAAGCAGCTGATTGCCTCAGCAAGCCAAGCTCCAAGCTGACAATTGCTATGGGCAGCAAGCCTGACAAGCAGCCAGCAAAGCACTGCGAAATGGCACTGAAGGGGGAAGAGGTCAATAAGTTCATCCCTCCTGGCCAGGAGGAGCTGAGAACTCTGACCACCCCAGAGGAGAGTGAGACTGACTCCGACATTGACCCCCTTTTAAGTCAGCATGTGGACCCATGACCATCCCAGTGGAGCTGTGGGTGCCTTCATCTGGTGTCTAGGGGAAGATGCTAGCCCTTTTGGATTCAGGATGCACAAGATGCGTGATTAGCCCCATGGTGGTAGAGAAACTGAGACTAAGACTGAGAACACTGAGGGTGCCCATAGCATTTTGCCAGCTAGATGGGTCAGTTGCTGGGGGAGGTCCAGCTCACTTTGTAACTGAACCAGTGGAGATGTGGATGGGGGATCACAGAGAGACACTGAGTTTTATTGTAGCCCCCGGAATGGAGTGAACCCTCTTGCTTGGATTAACCTAGCTCCAAAAATGGAACCCTCGTGTGAATTTGAGGAAGGGACTTTTACGAATCTGTTCCACACAGCCAGGAAGAGAGGGAGGCAAAAACCCACTATAGCCAAGGTTGTGAGGGAGCTAGGAGCTGCAGTGAGTGAATACCTAGACAGTGAGGAGAAAATTCCAAAAGAATACTGGGACCTCAGGGAGGCATTCAGCAAGAGGGGCTCAGATGTGCTCCCACCCCATCACCCCACAGACTGCAGCAGGGGTGAAATTCCCTAAGCCAAAGATCTACTTGATGATCCGGTGAGAGCTGGAGGAGCTGTGGGCCTTTATTGACAAGAATCTAAAGCAGGGCTTCATCCAACCAGCTAGGCCACGAATGGCCACGCCTTTGTTGTTTTGTGAGAAAAAGGATGGGTCTCTTCACTTTTATGTGGACTATAAAGGTCTAAAAACGGTGTGTGTGGAGAATGTTTATCTGCTGCCCCAAATGAAGGACGTGATGGCTCATCTGGCCAAAGGAAAGATCTTTACTAAGCTGGACGTGAGAGAAGCTTATTACAGAATCTGCATTAAGACAAGTGGAAAACTGCTTTCAATTGCCCTTTGGGTTGCTTCTAGTTCAGGGTGCTTCCGTTTGAATTACAAGGGGCACCTGCTGTGTTCATGCAATTATCAATGAGGTGTTGCATGTGCATTTGTACAAGGGGTTCCTGGTTTACCTAGATGACATTCTTATCTACACCAAAACTATGGAGGAACATGTGACGTTAGTCTTGAAATAACTCAGTGCTGCTGAACTGTACACCAAATTATCAAAGTGCAAATTTCACCAGGATAAAATTGACTATTTGGGTTACTACATATCACATGAGGGGATAGAAATGGACCCTGAAAAGCTGTGGGTGGTCATGGAGTGGGAGCCCCCAACCCACACTAGAAAGCAGTTGAAAAGTTTCCTGAGTTTTGCAAACTTTTCTAGACAATTCATCCCCTCATTTGCTAAGATTGCATTACCCATTACCAACCTCCTGAAGACAAAGGGAGAGGCCAAACCAAAACATAGTCATCCCCGTCAGTGGACAATGGAATGCCAATCAGCCTTTGAGAAACTTAAGCGATTATTTGCAGCCAAACCCATCCTGAAACATCCCAACACTGATGTCCCCTTTGTAGTCCAAGCTGATGCCAGTGACGTGGCTGTGGGGGCTGTGCTATTGCAGGCAAATGCCACTGGGGCCTTACAGCTCTGTGCTTACACCTCTAGGAAATTAACTGAAACCAAAAGGAGATAGGCAATATGGGAGAAGGAAGCATTTGCTGCCTGATGGGCCCTATTCTTGGAGGCATTTCCTTGAAGGGGCAAAACACCCTTTTGAGGTGTGGGCTGACCATAAAAACCTGGAAGCCCTAAAAACACCCCAAAAACTGTCACCCAAGCACATTTGTCAGGTGCAATGCTTTAACCGTTTTAATTTTTCCTAATGCTAACTTCCTGGAGGGAAGAACTTTATGGTGGGTGCTTTGTCTAGATTGCCAAACTATTTATTCAACATGTATATAGGTTACACAGGGTTCCTGACAGCATCAGTTCAGATAGGAGGTGCAATTCAACTCCCACTTCTGAAGGGAGTTCCTGAAGTTGTTAGGCTCTGCCCAGGGTCTAAGCTCTACCTACCACCCTCAAATTAATGGGATCTGTGAATGTATGAACTTGGTTCTGGAACAGTATCTTAGGTGCTATGTAAATTACCAGCAAGTCAATTGGACTGATTTGCTGTCATTTGCAGAGGTCGCTTACAATATCTTGATCCATAGTAGCACTGGCTTCACCCCATTTAAAGTTGCTTCTGGTCAAGATTTTGTACCCATACCAGAACTTCCCCAGGGGAAGACCCACACCCCTTCCTTAGTGGGATGGATTGAACAGCTTCATTGTATTTGGCCCGTCATGCATAAGGCACTAGACGAAGCACATCAAGCCCATAAAAGACAGGCTGACAAGAAAAGAGCTAAACTGAAAGAGTTCCAAGTAGGGGACAGGGTTTTCCTAGCTACAAAGTACTTACAGACCATCCAGAAATCAAAGAATCTGGGGACCAACTATGCAGTTCCTTTCCCCATTGTTACAATCATCAATCCAGTCGTTGCACAGTTAGAGCTATCCAAAATCCTTAGGCGGACCCTGTTTCATGTTAATTTGTTAAAGCCTGAGCATGCATCTCTGCTTCGACCAGCCCAACCTGCCCCTCCAATTCCCCTCCTCATCGAAGGTGAGCAACACTTCAAAGTCAAATAAATCTGGATTCCAGGAAACATAGGGGAAAAGTACTGTATTTGGTGGCCTGGAAACATTTCCCTCCCTCACAGTCTGAATGGGTGAACACACAGGATATCCAGGGCCCCAAACTTCTTCAACTGTTTCATGCTAAATACCCTGACAAGCCTTAATGTTATTTTACTCTCCTGTATTGTCGATTGCTTCTATCCTGTCTATTTTGTCTTATGTTTTTATTTTAGGACTAATGCCTCTACTGCAGGAGGGCTGAATGTTAGCTGGATCTCCAGCATGGGGTTTTCCTTTGATACATGCTTGCTATTGGCTGCCATAGTAATCGGGAGGGGGGCATGGCATTTCGGTTTGGAAAGTGAGCTGGTGAGGTGAAGGCCCATGTGAACCAAAAGGGAGATTTGCTCTCAATAATTACTGTGCTGCTGAATGGAGTTGTTTACACCCAGTCAAGGACAACCATCCTAGAACTCCAGATGGGCGAAAATACCTGAAGATGACATGACATTATGTGGGACGTGGATTGGAAATTCAGCCTGGGTCCCTGGGGGAGGGGTTTGGGAAAACATTCAACCTGTAACTTTTGTGCCTTTTGAATCAGATCTTGCTTTGCGTTCTCCACTGTTATCTCAAATTCAGTAAAAGTACCTCTTCTCTACTACAATGGAGTTGGGGGTCTTCTTTGTTGGGTTTTGAACGGAGGCAGGCCTGACAACTGGGGAACTACCAGAGGACTGGAAAAGAGCTGATGTCATTCTCATCTTCAAAAAAGGGGGGAAAAACAGACCCAGGGAACTACAGACCAATCAGCCTAACATCAATACCTGGGAAGATACTGGAAAAGATTTAAAAAAACCAACAGACCTGCCAACATCTAGAAATCAGTAAAGTAATAACTAGAAGTCAAATGGGTTTGTTAAAAACCGATCATGCCAAACCAATCTTATTTCATTCTTCAACATAGTGACTAAATTAGTATACCAGCAAAATACTGTGGGCATGATATACTTAAACTTCAGCAAGGCATTCGACAAAGTAGACCCCAAACTACTTCTTGGTAAGCTAGAAAAAAGTGGGAAAGATAGCATCACCATCAGATCGGTTTGTAACTGGCTGACAAACCATACTCAATGAGTAATCCTTAATGGTACTATATCTACATGGAGGGAAGTAAGCAGTGGGGTACCACAAGGCTCTGTCCCAGTATTCTTCAATATCTTCATAAATGACTTAGATGAGGGAATAGAAGGGGAACTTACCAAATTTGCAGAAGATACTAAGCTGGCAGGAATAGCCAACACCCTAGATGATAGGCTTAAGATCCAGGTGGATCTTGAGAGACTTGAACACTGGGCCCTATCTAACAAAATGAAATTCAGTGTAGGGAAAAGTAAAGTCCTATACTTAGGCAAGAAAAACCAAAAGTACATATATAGACTGGGTGAAATCAGGCTTAATAGCAGTAACTGTGAGAGGGATCTTATGAGTCTTAGTGGATTAAATATGAGCCAACAGTGTGCAGCGGCAGCCACAAAAGCCAATGCAATCCTAAGTTGCATTAACAGAGGGATATAATCAAAATCAGGGAAGGTATTAATACAACTCTATAAAGACTTAATAAGACCACACCTAGTGTACTGTACCTAGTTTTGGTCACCAGACTACAAAAAAGATGTTGAGACTCTAGAAAAGGTGCAGAGAAGAACAACCAAGATGATTAGGGGACTGGAGGTCAAAACATATGATGAACGGTTGCAGGATCTGGGCATGGCTAGTCTAGTGAAGAGAAGGACCAGGGGAGACATAACCATCCCTGTTAGCACCTTAAGGCCAGACAAGGAATAATGGATGGAAACTGATTAAGGAGAGATTCAACTTGGAAATAAGGAGAGATTTTCTGACAGTGAGAACAATCAACCAATGGAACAGCCTGCCTTCAGATGTTGTAGGAGCTTCATCACTGGAAGCTTTCATGAAGAGACTGGATTGCCATCTGTCAAAAATGGTGTGGGGTCTGCTTGGGTGGGAGGTTGGACCTCTGTTAATCTGTATATGTACTGTATATAGAAGATGAATTTCTATAGTCCCTCAATCTAATGATTCTAGGGAGTATACATAAGGTAACCTCCCTATGAAGTCAATTAGGTCTAACAATACAACATAAGTTGTTTTGTCCTCCTTTAGTTTTCTAAAAATCAGGAAATTACTTACATAAACCTTTTTATGTAGCGATTGTTTGAACATTCAGCCCCTGGTTCATTGAGATCTTCATCTATTAGCTGTGTAGTCTGCCAGTCCATAAGGTAGAAAAGGGCTACAGACAGTGCTGTACAGATAAACTACCCATACTAACCAGGTGCTCCACTACCAAAGCAAAAACCCAACCTCTCACAACAGAAGCTGCATAAGGACTTTATTTAGATGAGCCCAAATGCACTGTAGCAACCTGGAACAGCAGAAAAAGGAAATGGAGCCTCTATACAACATATTCCAACAAAATCAATATCCACGCAACTTTATCAAAAAGTCTCTGACAACTCAACCCAATATAGCACCACCAACACAAACGCTAAAAATAATTATACTGCCATTCATCAAGAATATCTCAGAAACCACCAACAGACTACTACAACTACATGGAATTAGCAGCATAGCATACAAGCCAACTGAAGCCCTTTTAAACATCCTAAGCAAACCAAAAGACCCAGCAACCGCACAATAAAGAACAGGAGTCATCTACAATATACAATGTAAGAACTACAACAATCACTACATAGGAAAGACAGGCAGAAGACTAGTAGAATGCATCCAAGAATACCTAATAGCAGTCAGAAGACATGATGAAAATCCTTTAATTTCACAACATACAGTATAGACAGATTTAACCATAGTTTCAATTGGGAAAATGTGACAATCCTAAATCAGGCCAAGTCAAAAACCATCAGGGAATTTCTAGAAGCCTGGCACTCTGACAAATCAGCCATCAATAGACACGTAGATATTAACATCCATAGACTATGCAAAGAGACAATCAAGCAGCCCAAAAGGGAACAAAAAGACCCAAGCACCTCTCCACCATCAATCAGCACCCAAATCAGCATAGATTAATGGCGAGGCTAGTATCAGACCAACAATCAAGTAAATAATACCCCATATACCCCAAATAATCATGAAACTGCCAAAGAGCCAACAATAAACAACCCAACCAAAGAATATCTAAGACCAACCCAATTAACACTGACAGGGCAAGCCACCAGATTATAAACTGTCAGCAAACCACACTCCTTATGAGCACTGGTCATGTTACCTAGTTTGGGTAATGAAACATCTGCAAGAAAACAAGCAAGCTCAGAGAGCACCAAGGACCGCTCAGATAATGCCTCAAAATAATTAACTAGGAAGATAAATTTTAATTATATCAGTGTTTGTTAGCACTGACTCTCAATATAGTTCCTCACTATACCTGAAAAGTTGATTATAATCTTTAAAGGGCTATTGTCAGATCTGCCCAGGTAGATCTGTTAGGAAAGAAAGACCCTCAACTCCATTTGGTTGAAGTTGAGGTTCTTTTACTGAAGGATACTGCTTGCAGAAAAGTCAGGCTAGAAGTAAGTTTCCTTCATAAAAAGATATAAATTGTTCCCCCTCATCCCAGCCCTCTCCCCATGATCAGCAAAATTAGTTGGATGGTCATTGAGGCTTATCTGGATATTGGTTGCAAAACTTTCTAAGCAATCTGGATGCTTTTACATGTTTGGAATCAACCCATTCTGTTTTTGAGGGAGGGGAGTCTTTCCATGTTACTAAATACTGGGTTTTTCCTCGATGTACAGATACAGATACTGTATTTCACTCAAAGTGATTATTCTCTATTACATACATCCCCAGTCAATTTACAAACTAGTATGCACTGCTATTTTTAAACTTAATTTTATCAATTACATTTTATACTTTTGATTTATATGATGACCACTGAGTTCTGTTATAGTTCTATCAAGGCTGTAGTCTCATTAATTGTCAATATTTATTTTGTTTTCCTCTTATTGAGAAAAACCTGGTCCAATTTACAACCACAATTGAACTCAGAATTTATGTTGCTAAATGAGAAATTTGTTAAGTGAGCTTTGCCCCATTTTATGACTTTTCTTGCTACAGTTGTTAAGTGAAGCACTGCAGTTGTTAAATTAGTAACATGGTTGTTAAGTGAAACTGGATTCCTCGTTGACTTTGCTTGTCAGAAGGTCACAGGTGATCCCATGACCCTTGGACACTGCAACCATCATAAATATGAACCAGTTGTTGAGTATCTGTCAGACCCCTATTGTGATATTGCCATTTCTGTGGGGAGGGGGCCTGGATCATTTATTCACTTATTACCCTCTTCCTATTTCCTACATATCCTGTAATCCCTTAGTTTATAACCCTAACTCTGACACCTATCTGCCCTGTGCTTTGATTTACCTTTTGGGAATGTGTAAGGTGGGAGGGCCATCTGTTTTGCCTCAGTTCTGAAGCCTCCTGAAAGAAGCGCCTGGGAATCATTCCTTATCTCCTTCCCAGGACGGCTGTTTCCACAACATTTTCACACCTGTGGATTGGCTCATTCAACATCAGACTGAGGGGTGGGGTTTCTAACTCTTTTATCCTAGTGGAATTGCCTAAGGGCAACTTAGAACCTGCTTTGCTTTTGTCTTGCAATCATCTTCCTTTGAATAAAAGTTTCCTTTTGAAAAACTGAAACATCAAGAGTTCGTGCTTTCTTGAACGGAGAGGAGAGGCAGACCTTACACTCTGTCTTATTTGGTTGCAGAGCCAAACCAGACAGTTATAGAGGTGCAGATGACAGACTCAATAATTCCATTGTAGAACTGTACAAGCAGTTTTTTGGGCAGTCTGAGCTTTCTGAGTTGGCACAGAAAGAACATTCTTTGTTGTGCTTTATTGATGACTTTTTGATGTTGGGTATCCATTTTAAGTCTTGAGATATGATAGAACCTAGAAACTTAAAGGTCTCTATTGTTAATACTGTGTTGTCTAGTATTGTAAGAGGTGGTAGTATAGGAAGGTTTCTCCTAAAATCTACCATCATTTCTACAGTTTTGAACTTGTTTAGTTCAAGATTTTTCCGGTCGCACCACAAGTTGTTCAACCTCCCGTCTGTATGCAGATTTGTCATTGTCTCGAATGAGACCAATCACTGTTGTATCATCTGCAAACTTCAATACAGAGGGATCTTTTGAGATTCAGTGATTGGTATATAGCAGGGGTCTGCAACCTTAAACACTCAAAGAGCCATTTGGACCAGTTTCCCACAGAAAACAAAATAAGAGCAGCCACAAAACCTGGGTGGTCATGGCCAACTCAACATCACTCCCACCCAGTCACATGACCCCCCCAGCCACACCTACCCAGGTTTTGTGGCTCCTGGTGTTTTCTGTGGGAAATGGGTCGGTCTCCCTCCCTCTCCCTCTCATTTCTATTTTTCTCTCTTTTTCCTCTCCCTCTTTTTTGTTTCTTTCTCTCCTTCCCCCTTCTCTCTCATTTGTTTCCTTCTTTTTCCTCTCTCTTATTCTCTCCCTCCATCATTTTCTCATTTCTTTTTCTACCCTTTTCTCTCATTTCTCTCTCTCTCTTCCTCTCATTTGTTTTTCTCTCTTTTCCCTCTTTCTTTCTTTCTCTCCCCCTTCTCTCTCGTTTCCCTTTTTTTCCTCATTCTCTCCCTCCATCATTTTCTCATTTCTCTCTCCGCTTTTCTATCTCGCTCTCTCTCCCTCTCATATTTTTCTTTTTCCTCTCCCTTCCTTCCTTCCTTCCTTCCTTCCTTCCTTCCTTCCTTCCTTCCTTCCTT